>KZ559550.1:0-29239 GCA_002850765.1 Aspergillus taichungensis | reverse complement strand
CCCCCTCTTCTTTCTCCTTATCTACCACTCGAAGCAACCAACTGATTAGAAAAGGAAATATAAGCACATACAGCGTCTGCAGCGTCCCCGCCGTTCTCGAAACCACCCGATCAGGAAGCATCACACCCACCACCGCCGCGCAGATCTGGCGGGCGATGTACGAGCGCGGCAAGGCGCAGAACCCGCCGATCGCAGCGGTGACGGCAGTGGCGCTGGGGTATCTTTCGTGGGCGGTGCGGGGGGGCAGTCGGTTGGCGCCGTTGGTGCGCGGCGGGGCGGGGATGCTGTACGGGGCGGCGGCGGTGTTGACGGTAGGGATTATCCCGTGGACGCTCGTGGGGATGTCTGCGACGAATGGGCGATTGATTGAGTTGGCGGAGGGGAAGGGGAAGGGAAAGGGGAGGGAGAGGGAAGAGAGGGAAGAGAGCGAGGTGGAGGGATTGTTGGAGAAGTGGACGGGGTTGAATGCTGTGCGGGCGGCGTTGCCTTTGTTAGGGGGGGTGGTTGGGTTTTGGGCGTCACTGCCGTGATCGTCAAGCCTGGGCTCATGTTGTCTCTAGTAAATTGAGTCGTTCTTTGTATAAAATGATAGTGCCGAATTTGTGGAAATGAGTACGACCTCGGTCGATCGGCGGATTGCCAAGGACCGGTGTTTTTTCAGAATAAGCCCGAAGCAGGAGAATCAGCCTGTGGGAAGAACTAGTATATATATAGCAACGCTAGAGGGCGTAAGGCTGCGACCGTTCATCCACTACGTTATATATCACATTAAACTCGCACGTTCCGACTCTGTATTCTCCGTCATTCAATCTATCAATCTATCAAATCCATGCAAGAAGATCAACCGACACGATGAGCGTCAGCGATACAGAAAGTATCCGGGGGTAATGACTATATCCTCCCTATACCCTCAATCAAGACTAACATAACTAAAGAAACCAATTCCAAACCACCCAAACCTTCCCCCTCGCCCACCCTCCTCCCCCCAAATCCCAAACCACCCACCGCCTGCGACTCTCCCCCCGACGACTCCTCCAACTGCAACAACTCTCCCACCCCACCACCACCGCCAACTCCCTAGCCCTCATCCCCGTCCTGGATCTCTTCCGCCCCGCCCGTCTCTCCAAACCCGTCCTCCCCACCGGTCGCAAAGTCCGCGGTCAGGATCTCTACCTCGCGCAAAATGAGGGGTTCTCAGGACTATCCTTCCAATCAGGGAGTAACAAACGGAAATCGGCCGGACGGTCGAAATTGAGTCGCTCGCTGTCGCGCTCGTTATCGACAAAACCCAACACGAAGGGCAAGAAAAGAGACCCAGAAGCGACAAACGCACCGGGCATCGCCCGACGCGACCCAGAAGTAATAGTCAGCGTACTCCACCGCGGGCCGAACCAGAGCGAGAACCAGAACCAGAAAAAGAAAAGCAAAAACAAGCGCAAATCCAAACAACCCTTACCGGGAGAGACCGAGAGCGAAAGAGAAAATGGAAAAGAGAAAGAGAAAGAAAAAGAAGAAATCACCTTCCCGCTAGACGGCACAACCTGGACAGCGTCGCGCGCCCCCGACGGCTCCCGTTACCGCTTCGAGATGCGGCCCACATCAGAACACCACCACACGTCCATTGCGCTGGAGTGGGAGCGACGGCTTCCGAAGAATGCATCTTCGTCGGCGGGGTCGAGTCCGGCGGGGTCGACGACCGGGGGAAACCCACCTGCGAATGCGACGGACGGGAGTGGGAAAAGTCGGTTTGTACTATGTCTGGCGGAATCGGGCATGCGCAGGCCCTGGCTGGCGACGTTGACGGCGAAAGGCGTGCGCATCGGTGCGTGGGATCGTGCGCAGCGGGAGAGGCTGTGTGGGTGTATTGGGTGGAGGGAGGAGGAGGCGGATGCGGGCTTCTATACACTTGTTTTGACTCTCGGGGTGTGGGTGGGTGTTGCCGAGGGGTGGGTTTCTTATTAACCTTTCTTTCTATTTTTTTTCTGTATTTTCTGAGCTATGTAAGTGAAGGATGTAAATACAGTTGTATATTAGGCATTGTGAATCCCTTTCTCCACAGCCGCAATCTGCAACGCCAGCAACAGCGAGTAATACCGACACAGCGCCAGGTTCCCACCCATGAACCAGAATCCCGGGTGTCCGCTGCGCTGCCACATCGTGCGCACCTCGCCCTCGGCGTTGAACCCCCACACGCTATTCACCCGATCGGCGACCTCATCGCCGAAGAGCTCCCGCGCTTGCGTGCGCATATTCTGGTACCCCGTCGCGAGGACGATTTCGTCCGCCCGCAGGTCGCTCCCGTCCGCCAGGCGCAGCCCATCGGGGCGAATCTCCGCAATCTCCTGGCCCTGTCGCACCGCGATCTTCCCCTCTGCGATGAGCCGGCTCGCCCCGACATCAATGTAGTACCCGCCGCCGCGCTGGAGGTACTTAATCAGAAGGCCCGTGTCATCCGGGCCGCGGTCGACGCAGAACCCGGCGCGCGCCAAGCCGTCCAGCACCGGCGCGTCGTTCTGCGCCGCCGCGGCCGCGATCTTCGCCTGCTGCGCTTTGAAAAGCTCCGACGGGATGCTCCACAGGTACACGTCTGCCTCGTCGGTGGGCGGCGCACTCGCGTCGTACAGCCCCTTCAGCGCGATGTTCGTGATGGAGGCCGACGTCACCACGCAGGTCGAACTGCGCTGCACCATCGTCACCGTCCAGCCCTTCTCCGTGTAGTCCTGCGCGATGTCGTGCGCCGAGTTGCACGACCCGACCACCACCGCGTGCCGGCCGGCGCCGTTGGCGTCGGCGCCGGGGAAGTCCGAGCTGTGGCAGATGCGGCCGCCTTGGAATGTGTCCATGCCCTTGATGGCGGGGAGGTTCTTCTTGCCGGAGTGGCCGGTCGCCTGGATGACGTGGCGCGGGTGGAGCGTGCGCGTCTCCACGCTGCCGTCTGGCCGCGTGCGCTGCAGCGTGAGTGTCCAGGTGCGGGTTGCGTCGTCGTAGGACGACGACTTGAGCTCCGTGCGCGTCCACACGTTCAGCTCCAGCAGTTTCGCGTAACACTCGAAGAACTCGGCGAGCTTGTCCTTGGGTGTGAAGATGGGCCAGTTCGGCGGGAACGGCACGTACGGCATGTGGTCGAACCAGACCGGGTCGTGGAGGACCAGTTGGTGGTAGCGCGTGCGCCAGTTGTCACCGATGGTGTCCTCCCGGTCGACGACTAGGGTGTCGACGTCGAGCATCTTCAGCCTGGCGGCTGCTGTTAGACCGGATTGGCCGGCCCCTGTGCAGTGTTAGTGTCTTTGCGCTGGTTGAGAATACCGAGGAAGAAACAACTAACCGATGATGACGACTGCCGGCTCCTTGTCCTCAAAGTTTATGTCCGCCGCGCGTCGGTCCTGCCAGTTCTTGCGGCCCGTCTGCTCGCCGTGCTGCACGCCGACCGGTCGTCGGTCGTTGACTTTCTCCTCTGCACCAGTGAGCTCCCGGAGCGACGTGAAGCAGGTGAAGATCTTCCAGCCGTCCGTCTCCGCGAGGCGGACGACGCCCCAGCCGGAGCCAACGGCCGTGGTGACCGACACGAAGAATTCGATCCCGGTGACGTCCCCAAAGGCATCGATGGGTCCGATGTGAGGCGCTCGGAACGGAGACGAGTGGTCGAGTGCGAGCTTGAAGGGCTGGGGATGGTCCGCCAGGAATTTGGCGATGTCCTGGCTTCCTTTGATGGTGCGGAAGTCCCACGAGAGACAGAGATGGTCTCGCCAAAAACCATCGTCGAGGAAGAGCCCAGCGATGCTTTTGTAGTCTTTTTGGGCGAGGGCGGTGTTCAGCTGGTCGATGATCTCTGTGGCTACCTGCTCGGCGTTGACAGAGGTGGACGTGCTGGAGGGGGGGAACTTCCCCACGGGGATGTTAACGGAGCCGGGCTCAACACGATTTCTGGATTCTGAAGCCATGTTCCTGTGGTGAGGGTGAGGAATTGTAAAGGAAGTCGGTGGGAGGAAGTACTCCGTAATTGAGGGGTGGACGACAGGTGGAGATGGGGATGCGGGGTAAAGGAGAAGCCATTCCTTCATCTGCGCGGGTGACGTGTTCTGCAGCTGCTGACAGAAGTGACAGATTACAGATTCTCATCTGTATAAATTGGTACAATGGGGTTAGTCTGCCTGGATTGTGTACTATTGTTTTCCAGGATTCTATAGTCCAGGGACACCCAATGGTAGCCCACAATGCGGGGTATGCGAAGCTCTCGGGTCTGGCCGAATGACCAGGATTGTTTTTGAAAAGTAAAGAAAGAGAAATCCTGGTAGTAGAATATCAGAAAGATACTCCGTACTCCGTACTACTCTATACCATGGTGATTTTTGCCTGAAGATACAATGGCACGAGTAATGTAGCTGTCTAGAATTGGTGTTGTTTCGGAATTTAGGTTGAACTGCTAAACTCAGATATTCAATAAAGAAGCCAAGATAATATAGAAGCATCATTGGTCTAGTGGTAGAATTCATCGTTGCCATCGATGAGGCCCGTGTTCGATTCACGGATGATGCACTGTTTCTTATCTTTTTCTTTTTTGTTCTTGTTCCCACTTCTTTCACTGACTCCAAATTTCTCGAATTGATCTTATTTTTTGAAATGAATGCTGAATTTATGCACTTTTCCAGTGTCGAAGTCTGATCAAATTCTTGCAAACTTCGCAGAACTCTGATGTGCTCGTTATCAAAACACTCAACTCACATCGAAGAATGGGTGTCACCTTGAAGATAGTAATTTACATAGTAAATAGTGTCATGACGTCTTTTATGGCCACTAGTAATTTTATCTTCTATCTGCAACAGGGACACTCTTGTAACCAAGATGCTCTTGACAGTGTATTCATCACTGCTTATCCCGATGTCCACTGACTCGACTCCACGTATATACCAATACGCCCTTTTATTCTCTAGTATTTTCATGCTATACCATCCAGCGAATTCCGACCGCGTGACCAATCATAACAATCATTCATGAAACCCACCCAACCTCACATCAGCGAACATGCACAATAGTGCGCCCCCCATCCCAGGTGATCCTCCTACGCACGCGCATCTTGAACGTCCCATGCTTTGTATCCGCCAGTCCAAGACCCTCGTCAAGCAGATACGCCGACGGCGCGAAGACGAGCGCCTCGCCCGTGCGCAGGCTGGCAATATGGTAAAGGCCATCGTCTGGACCGGCGTCGTGATCGCCTTTCACGACTGGGACATGCTGCTGAATGGTCTTCCACCACTCTGGGCTGGAGAAGCGGTGGATGATAGTGATAGAGCAGAGGTCGATAAGTCGTGGCGAGATGGTCGGTTCCTGGGTGGAGATGATGGTACGGACGCCCAGGTGGCGCTGTTGGCGGATGATGTTGAGGAAGGTTTCTGTGAGCTCTTTGGCTGCGGGTGTATCGGTCATGTACTGTTTGTAGTGAGCAGTGGTTTAATTGGAGGGGAAAGGGGGGTGAAGGGGGAGATACTTTGTGAGCTTCGTCTGCGACGATCATTTTCCCCCGGGAGGGATGCGCGTGTAGGAACAAGTCGATAGCAACGCGGAATAAGATGCAGGTCGTCGACTGGTCCATGAAAGGACATGATAAGTCTAGAATGGTGACGCCTCCGTCTACGAAGTAATCCCCCGTGTTTTCGCCTGTCAAGTTTAGGTATGAGTCTAGAAGGTCCAGCCGCTGCTCGAGGAACGGCGTCTGAGCCCGGTCTAGACGCAGAGTGCCCAGACGGCGTCGGAAGTCGAAGTAGTTGAATGAGCCGCCGCTTTCGACTGCCATCTCGCGTAGGATGCGTGTCACCTGTGCCATGTACAGGGGCGTCGAGTCGCTCTTTCCCATGGACATCAGGGACAACATCGTGCTGATGTTTAGGTGGCGTGGCTGGAGTCGGAAAGGGCGCACCTGAACGTTTGGTATCTGCGAGTACATCTTGGCGAGATTGTGATAGTTGGAAGGCGGAACGAGCACACTGACGGGGACGGATTTCTGGGCGGCGTACTCTGGGAGCACTGACGACAGAAACGCAGCCTCGCTGGGCTGTGAGCTCACATTGGAACTGTACTCATTGTAGTGCAGGACTAGGGTTGATAATGGTTTCTTGAGCGAGCCCAGCGCTGGCATGGGAATAGAACAGTTTTCTGGCCTTGTCAACAATGGCTCATACATGCCGAGGGTTGGTGCTTACCAATCATGCAGGACGTCGTGTGCGACTTTCCGCTTCCTTGAAGACCACAGATGAATGCAGAAAAAGGGATGTTGGTATTGAGCATGACTCGTGGGTCGTACGCGGTCGATTGTCCTAACTGGGAATGGCCGAGCAGGGCAAACTGCGATGGCAAGGTATGACCCAGTCTCTCTGCAGCTGGGGATAGCAGAACCGCGTTTCCTACGGTGTCTGGAAGCTGGCCGCCATTGCTGGCCCAATCGTCCTTCCCGTCGAGATTGAGGAGATGGAGTTGATCGTCTAACGAAGGCATGGCCGTGGATGACTGGGTCTCTTCGTGCTCCGTGTCTTTGTTGACGCCCAGGTACTTCTTGAAATCTGTATTTGTCAGGCCTATCTCGGGCCAATGCCGGATTGTGGGAGGTACCTTGAAGAATGGCATTGTCCGACTGTTCTTTCGCAAGCTGCTCTTCAAGCACTGAAATATCTGGCGGAAGCATTTGAAATGGAACACGGGCTTCCTTCGCTGGATCGACCTTTTTTGCTGGAGCCTGCGGAGGCAGAACATGTTGCGTAGGTAAAGCCTGTTGAGTAGGTAGAGCATGCGGCGTAGGCAAAGGCTGCGTAGGTAGGACAGGCGGTGGCGGCTGGACTTGAGGCTTCAATACGGTTCAGTATTGAGCATCACTTGTTGGACTAGACTTACCTGAAGTTGCGAATTCTGATTTTGCGCCTCACGCTCCTTGAGCTTCTTTTCTCTCCGTGCTTCCAATCTCGCCGTATAGCTACTTCTTAGACAGGTTCGAAGTGTAAGAAGGGGAACAACTTACTCGTCTATGACGGTCGTGATGAAATCACCTTGGTCACAATGTTTGGTCAGAAATATAGCATGAATTTTCTCTTTATCAACATGATTGTGCCCATTGTACATGTCTCGAACCGCCGCACGGATATTGTTCCTGAGCTGTCGCAGGGGATCGACAGGCTTCTTCCCAGCTTGGGACTGGGGGTTACTATCGCCCTGGGCTTGTTTTTGTTGAGACTTTTTCTTGGACATCTTGGCCACAATTGGATATCTGGGAGGAGAGAGGTCAATGTCAAAACTGTTGTTGTGAAAGACAAAAGGGATGTTGAAGTCAGTGATGAGCTGGATTTCCTATCTGGGAATACCCGCATCTGTGGGTCCGCGGGGGATCACGTGGGCAGTGTAGAATCCTTCACCATATACTACGTCGTAGGTCACACTCTCCAATACAGTGACACATAGTCGAGTGAATGGAATTCTATGTTGGAATACTCTGTAGAGAAGAGTTGGTCAGAGCCTTATATTCTTTTGCTTGGTAGATTTCCATTATGTTGTCTTCTTGCCAGGGTCCAAATCTTCTCCGGCAGTAGCAATATGTAGATTGGAAGGTCTCTGCACTTGAGAATTTCAGACGATGCAGTTGAATCTAGATTGTAAATTTTATTAGAATAGGTATGCATCCTTACTTTTTCAGTGCTGAAGCTGCAATCACCAAGGACGTTCAAGATCCTTGTCCTATCATGCAGGGGCGAGACCACAAGTCATCCAAGGTGTACCTGGAATCCTATATACGTCCCGAGTTATTCCCGTGTGGTTGGTTCAGCCATAGTATTGGATCACATGGTTTCAAATCAAGCCCACAGTAGGACTGGACCTCAACTCTCCACTCGAAAAGAAGTTCTATCCATCATGGATGAACGGCTGACTCATCTGCATATCCCATCATAAAAATCGGCCCGATACCGTCAGAGTTTTGCGGGGTGGGTCCGACCGACATCGGCGTCAGGAGGAGGCGAAACCCAAACCGGACCCATCCCGGACCTCTGATTCGCCGAGCCCTCGTTTTGTTGAATGGAGGACGACGCAAATGGGGTTCAGCAGCGGTTTAGCTATGGCCACTCGTGACAGATGTGTCTCCGCAGGGGTAGTTGGAAAAGTCTTTTCCTTTTTGCATCTTTCTGCGTGTCTTGTTGTCGATTCCTTATAGATACTCGAAGCTGTGGGTGATACGATGACTGCAGATATCACATTCAAAGATGTTGGGCGCGAGGAGTCTGCTCCGAGGCTGGATCTGGAGCCGTGGGAACCGGAGGTGATGGAGAAACAGGAGATTCCTCCTGATGCATATGACCCGTTTGGATCGGAGGAGGCGGCTGAGGTGCATTATAAGACGCTAAGTTGGTGGTATGTTTTACACAAATGGAGATGCATGAGCTCGACTGACAGTGATATAGGCAAAGTGGAATGCGTATGGCAATAACCCCTTAATCCACAGAGGAATTGGACTGACATGAACAAGTGATGATTGCTGAAACCGTCTCTCTGGGCGTCCTGTCCATCCCAGCAACCCTGGCATCTATAGGCCTCGTTCCGTATGTAGATCGATCTGATCCTTCCGTTATAGTGTCCACCGCTAACGCCATCAGTGGCATCATTCTGATCGTCGGACTCGGGATCATCTCCACCTACTCCGGCTACGTTATCGGCCAGTTCAGACAGCGCTACCCCTCGATTCACAGCATGGCCGATGCCGCAGATGTCATGCTCGGGCCGTGGGGTCGCGAGATCTTCGGGGTAGCCCAGCTGATCTTTTTCCTCTTTGCGACAGCCAGCCACATCCTCACCTTTACCGTTATGATGAACACCCTCACTGACCATGGCACCTGTTCTTTGGTATTCGGCGTCGTGGGCTTGGTTCTCTCCTTCCTGTGCTCCCTTCCCCGAACCATGAAGAATGTCTCCGCGTTCGCTGTCGTCTGTACGTTCTCCCGTTGCGCCCCACCAAATATCCAACCATACTAACCCTCGCCCAGCCTTCTTGAGCATCTTCGTATCAGTCATCATCACAATGGTTGGCGTCGGCGTCGAGCATCCTGGCGACGGCAAAATGGAAATAACCAAAGCAACAAGCTTCGTCAACGCCTTCACGGCAGTGACCAACATTGTCTTCGCCTATTGCGGTCACGCCGCCTTCTTCGGCTTCATCGCTGAGATGAAAGATCCCCGCGACTTCCCCAAGTCCCTCGCCATGCTGCAGGGCTTCGAGATCGTCTTTTACACCATCGCCGCGGCCGTCATCTACCGGTATGCCGGACAGGGTGTGGCGTCGCCGGCGCTGGGCTCCACGGGACCCATCCTGCAGAAGGTCGCTTATGGAATTGCCATTCCTACTGTACGTTTCTCATCTCTACTCTCATAGACACCAGAAACCCCGCCGGGTAATCAAGAACAGCGCTAACAAACACAGATTGTCATAGCAGGCGTGATCAACGGCCACGTGGCTATCAAAAACGTCTACGTGCGCCTCTTCCGCGGCACAGACCTTATGCACCAGCGGAGTCTGCGGGCGACAGGATCGTGGATTGCGCTGGCGCTGACGTTCTGGATTATCTCATGGATTATCGCGGAAGCGATTCCCGTATTTAACAATTTGCTGAGTCTGATTGTTCGTCTGCCCTCGTTCCTTTTGACTATAGCGAAATCCACTAACCGATCAACCTTGGTTACTAGAGCGCACTCTTCGCGAGCTGGTTCTCGTGTAAGTCACTCACCATACCCCCCTTTCAAACCGATTCATGAAACTTACGATGCACAGTCGGTCTCAGCGGTATCTTCGGCCTTTACATGACCTGGGGACAACTTTTTACCTCCCCCAAAAGGGTCCTCCTCACAATCGCCAATGTCCTACTCGTTGGGATCGGCACGACGATAGTACGTTCCTCTTTTCCTTCCTTTCCCTTTTTTCATATCCGCAAATAAAAGACGAGGAAAAAGACAATACTAACGATGATAAAACAGTGCGTCTGCGGTCTCTGGGTATCAGGCGTTGCGATCCACAACGACGCCTCAAAGAGCAGTTTCTCTTGCGCGAACAACGCTTGATCTTTATTTGCAGCGTTTATTTGTATCATAGAATAATAGACCATATCCTCATGTTGATCATACCATTTCCTCCTATAACCCCTGATACCCAAACCTAATACCAAATAAAAAACAAACATGCCCCATACACCCCAGAATACCATATTCGAACATACAACCAATCACAACACGCGCCTGCCCCCCGGGGTTGCAACAAATCGCCAAATTGCCACGAACCAGTCACGAAACTTTACAAGACGTGTTGGACGATACAGGACGTGATGGGAGATTGACGTTTCTTGCGTCCGTGGTTGGGGGCGAGGTTATTTTTTAGTGATTAGGTTTGGTTTATCACTGGTTGTTGAGGACATTAGGAGATTAGATTAGGAGGTAGGTAGTGTACTTGTTTGGAAGGGTACAGGTGACGCAGAAGCTTGTCTCTACATCTCTACAAGCGTTGATTTTTGCATCCTTCTTCTTTAACCACTGGCCCAACATGCAAACTCAGCACCGATACAACTATGGAAAGACAACTACAGTCCAGGGATGACTTTGAGGCTGCACCGCTTGGCCCTAGTCAAGTCTGTTGATTGCAATGATACATTGGGGTTCGATATTACCTGCGAAACGCTCTTTTGAAAACCCCGAAATGGAATGCCTAGATGAGCCTAGACACTTGATATAACCTGATGAGATAGAATCAGCATGGTAGAAAAGCTAGATAGATAGACTACCAACCATAGAACCTTCTCTCATGGGGTTAGTATATAGAAAAATATTTCGCCTGACTGGAGGCCGTGAACTGTTACGAAATTAATTAATCAATACTGCGTATTATCTGTCTTCAGGATTAAACAACTCCACTGTTCAACGGTCTAGTCGACCAGGATACTGGTCAACATAGCAGCAGCAACTCAAATCATGACTGCATATGTATGGCCATCTGGCATGCAAGCTCACGGCCAACAATCAGGTAGGTCTGCACCACATGTCAGGTTTTATCGAAGTAAACTGAGCTACCCGATGGGCAAGCACAGGATTCGATGGCATCACCGTGCAACGTCCCTTGGGCATAGGGCGAGAGCAAGATATCTGTATCCATGATACCCACGCAATATATCCAGAGCGAGGCTGCCCATCGACGATTGTTGTCGAACTATGTGGGGAAGGGGGATACTGCGATTTGACAAGACCCGCAGAATATGTATCCGTGGTAGCGTGTGTGGGAGAGGATGTACGGATCTCGTCTTGGGCAGTATCGTTCTAACGGATTGAAGATACTCTAATGAGTGGGATAGGGGGTACGAGTAAGGGGAGACAGACACATTCAGACCTATAAACCATGCATTTGTTAGCAGACAGCAACCACGTATGAGCCCGAGTCTGATCCTCTTGCGACAAACGCTGATCACTGATATCATACCTATCGTACCAGCATGTAGAAGCTTGATCAAACATCCTATCTTGTAATTGATGTACCATACCCAAGAAAAGCGGTTATCTCCAAAGGAAAAAAAAAAAGAAAAAAGACCATCAACTGGGTGGGACACATATATATCAAAGAAAGAAGAAGGACAATACACAAGGAAGAGAAAAACTAGAAAATCAGTCACATGAGCAGTTCAACTGCGGAGAAACAAGTCGCCACTGCACCAAATGATATTCGCTAGTCGAAGAGGCATGAACCGACTTTCCCGGCAATGACCCCAGTAGACCAGTAGAGACGATCATAATGCATGTTCGGAAACGAACACCAGTCCTTCAGATTTTAGCAAACAAACTGGATCCCAACCTAGCATACTAGGTTTCAATTCAACGGCCACCCCGCTAGAAATCCATTTTCCAAGGTCTGCTCGCTAGATATGTCATGCAATTGGACAGATGACCTGTACGATAGTTTCCGTTCCAAGATCTCCTCGGAGAATTGGAGCCGCCCGTCCTCCACTACAAACGATTGAGCACGCAAGTGGGACATGCGATCTAATGGAATGGTCTTTCCGACAAAATTTACACGCACCCACGCGTCAAGAGATTGCCCTGGCTAGTGCCAATTCTCGCGATAACAAAAACCACAAGAGCCAGAGGAACAGGGATCCCCATCGGACAGATGGAATGGGATGGTGGGACGTTGTTTACAGTTAAAATTCCCTCGCAAAGAACATCCAAGGTTGACAGGGCCATCCACGCCTGCTTCGCCTGTCTGACACCACACGACCACTCCCCAGCCGGTGAGTGCCTACGAGATACATAGTCATCGCCCACATCACCATGTAAATAGAGGTACCGGTACCTCATCGACCGGTTCCCTTCCCTATTGACTAAGCCCCTGCGACAGCCACCAGATCCGCCGCTGTGATTGGAGACGATCGAACATCGCCACCGCGCCGCTGTCTGACCCCCCGGGATGACGACCTTGCTGCCTAAACCGGGTGGATCCAGGATTCTCGATCCTGTGTGGTAGATGCAGCTTTTTCGAGATCCAACGGTGGCTGACTTAAAATAAGCTTATCTAGACACCTGGTAGACGCCTCTGATCTCGATTGTCTAGCAAAGAACAGTTTTTGAAATGATGGGGTTTCCGGACGTTGAAGAAACGACAGTCCTTGGAAAGGATTGCGATACTCCATACAAATCACGTGGCATCCATCGGCTATTGATTATTTCTTGTTCCCTCCAATTCCAAGAAGGGAAATTGACGGGTAAAGGCACAAGAAAATAAAGTTAATCCAAGTCGAGTCAAAAGTGGGGCCCATCCACTGCATCGACTCGTGAGCGGCGGGCCCCATCGCGGTATGTGAGTCAGGCAAGCCTGAAAACCTCCGAAGGAAAGAGGAGACTGTGTCAGAGAAGCAAAGAACTTCGCACCAATTGTTGGTAAAAACGTGATAGGCCTGAATAAATGACGTGGCTGACTAGGATTTGTATATTAGGGGGGGATAATCTATTCTGGAAACAGTAATGACAACGAGAAAATTTTTCCATCTGATCATCCGCACGGGCACTGGATGCGGTAATGATATCGCGATCGTCCACCACGGCCGCTGGCAGAGGGCACACCTTGGGCGGATGACGTCGCATGGGATTGACTCCCGTCTCGTCCACTTGCAGGTCTATGGACAAGATCGAGCATGGATGATAAATCCAGCCACCACCCGACAAACTTCCTGGGCTCATTGGCTGTCCAAAAATGTCATATATTGGACGGAACTTTGGTCGGCGGAAATACGGACGCCAGATATGCCCGATGGTTAACGCCGGGCTTAGAAATCATCCCATCGACATCCGCGGGGGGAGTTACCATATTGGGTTGAGTCGCGCCGTCAGAGCCGCCCAACGTACGGAAATCCGGTTGGTAAGATCAATGAACCTCTTGACTATTGAGGGTAAGACCAAGGAAAAGAGGAGAGGAAGAAAAAAACTCGTTTTAATTAAAAAGCAGAGAACAACATTCTCCCGGTCCCGACCCGAGGAATACTGTCCCTATAGGGCAATGATAGTTTTCACGACAGGCTAGCAGCTAACCAGCTCCACTTGGAGATCTTTAGTGAGAAGATCAAGCACCACTTCCTTGACCCCATTCTGTACGATGATGTGACCTGATTAAATTGCTATTCATATTGAGCAATGGTAGCACTTATCCACTGGCTGATGGTCCCATACTGCATACTATTGTGTATAGAATGAGGTCTCTGATCCTACATGGACACCATTACAAAGAATTGGCCTACTATAACGAGTAGCTGTTTCAGTGCATCTGACAGCTTGACTCCCTATAAGCCACCTCCCTGTCAATAAGCGGAATCGATAACCCGGAAGACGGACTACAAGGGAGGGGAACCCCCTCTCCGGCGATCAAGAGGGGAAACAAGAGGTCTGTGTTCGCGATACGGTGTGGTAGACCAGCCATACTACTATAGCTACCTATACTAGCAGGGAGTCATGATCCTGTGAGGAGGTTGACTACACGGCACATGCTACCTAGCCACATATTCGTTAGACTTGACAGTGACACCGGATTGCTCTGCCGTCTGTCCTCGACCTTTTTTGGGTCTTTGGAGCGTGTTGGGGACTACATCCGACCCTTCCGACCCTTTCCAGATCTGGTGACAAACAATGCAGTGAATCCACAGTGGCCATCACTAAACTCCCCATGGCAGGTCTTATGGCAAATCATTTGTTATTAGGATCCCCCGTTCGGCACCGCATCAGACGTTGGTAGGAAAAAAAAAATAAAAACAAATTAAATTATTATTCTTTGAACGTGAAAATAAAAATTAAATTAAAAAACCAAAAATTTTCTCCCTTCACAATGCTTATATAAATACAAAGTAGCCCCGCTCCGCAACAAGGTGATTATAAGCTGGCATGACTCTCCCAATGATACAATAGCTTTTTATTTTATTTCATTTTTTTGGTGGTTTTGCTCTGTCTAGCTAGGATACTGTCCTATTATACTTTAAACGAAACCTTTGACATTCCACCTCTCAATCTCCTCTGTCCAGTCCTCCCCATCCTTGCCTTTATTCCTATAACGTCTCCCTCCGATTTGATATATATTCTTTCATAATTCCTCCGATATTAGAGTCGATCGGATAGTCACCATGATGGAAACACAGCAAATGGAGAGTCATCAGGTCTTCGCCTCGCGCCAGTCAGGACGCAGCTCGGAAAGCAGCAGCTCGGTGGACGCGGTCGTCAACGAGAAGCAGAAGCTCGCCAGCAACAACCACCGTGCAGTGAATGGGCGTCCGGATCTGAACAACTCAGCCTCCCCCAAGCGGTGGAAGACATTTTGGGCGGCGTTCCGACATCTGCAGAACCTGACCCCGAAGGAGGTGGATGATTTCATGGCGTCCTACGTCATCTACAATCTGGACTGGTCGAACGAGCGGCAAATGGTTGAGGCATTGGGACCCAATTATCAGGCCAAGGTTGGGGACTGCCTGAAGTCATACTATGGGGTATTGAACCATCTGTGTGCGCTGGGTGATGTGGAGAAGATGTATATCCCCCCATTCATGAGCAAGAAGGCCACTGTGTTGGAGAACCAGCTGCTGTACGAGGAGTCCATTGCGAACGACATCGGGCTGGCTCCGGGCGACAAGGTGTTGGATTTAGGTTGCGGCCGCGGACGGGTCGCTGCGCACATGACGCAATTCGCCGGTGCACAGGTCACGGGACTCAACATCGACCCGAATCAGATCGAACAGGCCCGCGACTACAACCAGAAGATCGGCTTCAAGGACAACCGCTTCATCGTGCAGGACTTTAACAACCTCCCGCTGCCCTTTGAGGATAACACCTTCGACGCGTTCTACCAGATCCAGGCCCTCAGTCTCTGCCGTGACCACACCACGCTCTTCAAGGAGATCTTCCGCGTCGTCAAGCCTGGCGCCAAGATCTCCTCCCTCGACTGGGTCAGCTTCCCGGAGTATGATCAGTCCAACCCGGAGCACGCGGAGCTGATGCGACGCGTCAAGCCGCTCATTGGCGCCGTGGGCACCCCGACACCCGCCAGTCTCGAGAAGGCCCTGACGGACGCGGGCTTCGTGGTCACCAAGTCGGACAACGCCAGCGTGGGCGGTCTGCAGACACCGCTCATCGAAAAGGTCGATCTCTACTTCCGCTCCATGCGACAGGTCATCCTCGCGCTCGTCAAGGCCCACATGCTGCCGCGTCACTTTAAGACTCTGATCAACCGGCTGTGTCTGGACGGTGAGGCCTTTGTCAAGATGGATACCATGCGACTCGTCACTACCAGCTACCGCATCGTTGCGGAGAAGCCCCTCCAATAAGGTCTTCGTTCACCTCCGGGCGGCAACTGTGGGGGAGCCAAAGGAAGGATTTGTGATGAGATGTTTCCAGCCTACGGGACAATAAGGCACAATTACGTCAGTTGGCTTGGCATTTCGATCGGCCATGTCGGTAAGGGATGTTCCGAAGTCCGAATGTTTCGATGCCGTTTTCCGTCATGGACCCACCTGGAAGACAAAGAAAATAATAAAAACAAAACACTAAAAAGGCTAAAAAAAAAAAAGAAGACAATCTGAGAAGCAGATTTGCAGCTGGAAAGACGTTCCTCCATGCAACAAAGCTACACCTCCACCGACTTAACGTTTTCCCGCGACAACAGCTACCTCCATCTCATCGCATCCTTGTCTTCCACCAGGTACCGACCCGGGCATGACAGGAATGCTCACGCCAAAGCATATACTTCTACCCTCCACCATTCCATGATTGAAGATGACCCGTTCGCATGTGATTGATTAATTGATCGATTCATTTGATGCTTTACGTCCTCGATCCCAGATAATTAAGACCCTCACCGACATGGTCCATTATGGACCATGTCGGTTGGAGGGCCCCCCGTCCCCCGCATTCTCGCGACCACTGCGTGGTCGTGCAGACCCTGTTTATAGTCTGATTTTCCGAGTGTTTTTTGTGGTTGGTTTAGCCGGTGTTTGTCGTTTCGCATGGTTGTTTTTATCTTTTTCTTTCTTGTTTACGTTGATCTGTTCGGTCGTGGATACCCTCTTGGAGTGAAGTGGGATGTCCGAATAGAAGTATACATAGATTATAATTACATATTGTCAAATATTTCGTGGAAATATCTTTGGAATTTACATTGATTGGTATCTGTAAGGTGACGCTGAGGCCCCTCCGAGATCATCAGCTAGTGTCGGAGTGTTTCACGCTAGAGGGTAGTGATCTCGGCGCACTTTTCAAGAGAAACTGCTTTTGTAGTTTAAAGACATACAAGTCAATTCGAGGTATAATCTAGAAACAAAACTCCAGTCTTACTCAGCTTAGATCTCTATGACTATATATATATCTACTCTTTTTATATCACATTTATTCAGTTGACAAGCCTTAACCGACTATATCCAGAACTTTTATTTCCAGGCCTTAAGTGGCTCCATTGCCGGCGGATGGAAAGAAAGATCGTTTGATATCCAAGGTGACGGGTAATTTTCCGGGGATGGAGGGTATAATTTGGACTTAGTCTGGGCTCGTCTGATAGAAGCTGTGATCTTTACGTATGTTTGCATTGGAATCTCTGGCTAAGATTACCATCAAGTTTATTCCTGAGCAAATCGGGATCACTTTGACTTCATTATATTACGTGTATGCTCAAATCAAAGAAGATATGTGATTGATTGTATCTGCTAGAAAACAAGAAGTCGAAAGAAAAGACAAGAATGGGGGGGGAAATAACATCCAGTATCCACGCAATGCGATAGTTTTGAAAAACAAAGACAACATCCCAGGCCATAGATAGCTCATTCAAAATACCAATCCTCCATTCTCTCAACCACACCCCCATGCGTCTCCGGCCAACCCTCCACTTCCTCCTTTCTGTCAATCACACCCCCGTGCACCTCTGGCCAAACCTGCTCTTCCTCGTCTGGAAACACCGGCTGGCCTTTGGCGGCACGCATAGCATTCACCAGGCGGAACAGGTTGCGATTGAGAGATTGCATCACAACCAGCTTCTGCACATCAGGGGAGTTACCAACCGCTTCGCGATACGCATATGCCTTCTTAGCAAATGCCGCAACCGCCGCTGGCTGGCTATCCGGGGTAAGAAGGAGAATGTTGGTAACGTCTCCCCGCAGAGGGACAGGTACTGGATCGCATACTTTGCCCAGTCTCTGGCAACACCGACACTCCTCGTAAGCATTTGATCGGCTGCATGGCTCGTGGCCCTCTTTTCCGATCCGCTTGACGCATGGCAGACACCAGGGAAATGGGGTCCCGTTAATAGGTCCGAGGTGAATTGCAGCCTGAGGGGTCTGCATTTCATTTTTGGACTTCTGGTTCGGGTCAGGCAATGGGAAGATGTCCTCGAGTCCCCAGCTCGCCCACGCTTCCGAGGCTGGGAGTAGCAATGTCGGATCTTCCCAGTTCAACACTTCTCTTTTTTCTCCTTCATCTGCAATTGGAATCGATTGTTCTGCATTTAGGATCGATTCTTCCTTGGGATTCATACCCGGGGTCTCTGATCCAACCGGGGTCATGTGGGAGACCGTGTTCTCAGATGGTTCGGTTAAACCCCATCCCAAGTTGAGATATCTTGCATTGGCCTGGTAATGTACTCATTAGTCAAATTTGGCTCATTAACCCAGTATAACATACATACCTTATTAGCCGCGCTCCAGTCGACTTTGTTAGTAGTAGTTTCAAAGATACGGACACTCTTCTGCTTGTCATAATGATGCCCAGCAGGAAGATAAGAGTTACAGCCCGCCTATTTTGCCTGTCAATGATTGTACCGGATTAATCATAATTGAGTCCCACTGACCTTCTCCCAAATCCATTCAATACTATCTCTTGATACAGCACAATCAAGCCAACAACCCAGTAGATAAGCCTGCTCCTAAGATATAAGAGCTCCTATCACTGCTATGATTATAGCTTCACTGCATGATGCTGGTGATAATAGTGATAGTGTCTGACATTCTAAACAGGTATCACAGGCGTTGGCCTATAACCCTGCAATCTCTAAGTGTGTTAAACAGACACATCACTTGCTACACAACTATATAGAAATGTAAACCCGCAAGAGGCAATTCATTGGACATAGTGCCGGGTGAATACACCAGTGATCTGTGAGCCTTCTGTTTATCCAAGAGACAGGTGGGAAATTCTCTGAGGATTTCACAAGTTACTACTTTACATCTGTATAGCTCTGTTGGCATAAGTTAGTGGAAGAGGTGGAAATGAAAAGTTCATTCACTGGCAATTTCAAGGGCCTGAAGGGATCTGCACCAGCTTAGCGGGTGAAGATACAAGCTAAAAAGCCAGTGATGCGGAGCAAAACCGCAAAATAAGGAGGCCTGAGCTGCTGTAGGTACCAGCACATTGCACTCACATACCATAAGGGATAAATTATCTCTAATACAACTCCCTGTGGGAGGCTATAACTACCATGGATATCTAATACGGTGTTTGAATATATGGGATTGAAGTATTTGTTGGAGATATCTGTCAGGCTAAGCCCCATACCAAACATTGGCCAACATCTTGGTATAGCAGTTTTGAAAGTAGTTCTTTTCTTGGCAACAAATGATAAAGGCATAAGCAAAGGTCCTGTGTCCCACTTGAAAGCTCTTTATGTGACTCTGAAATCTTGCCATTCAAAAGCGCGACTCCCAGCATGAACTTCTGGTAGATACACCCTTGGGGTTCTAGTAAACCTATTCAATTTGGTGAGGGTCAGCCTTGTCATGCATAGTGACCTTTCCGAGTGCTATCCTTACTAAAACTTCAATGATACTAGTCTCAAGGGGTTGCATTTTGTTTGACATTCACAGCCGGAGAAGCCCAGCAGGAACGATGTTCGCCTTGCTCGGTTTGTGGTAGGACGTCATGATAGGAAACCGATGCACATTAAACAACCAGCATAACAATCGGCTATTACACTACCCGTCATCGTGATCATTTATCACCGAGAGTCCTTCCTTACTGGGTCAATGTTGACATGATGATTAGTGAAGACGCCCATCCCTACCTTGCAAGTCTCAACCACGTGGCGAACTAGATACAGTTCTGCGCGGAGACCTTGCTCGTCGGTTGAGATTTAATATTTGCCTTGCCCGGTTTATAGTGGAGCTTGCGGGTGTCCAGTATGACGAGATGACAGGAACGAATGAAACAAGAAACTACAGTGGGTCTGGCAGGCCTAGTCATACCATACTAGCTACTGAGAGATATCAAACCGGTATCCGAACTTTTACTAATGACATATGGGAAGAAATTGATATATTGATGCCCTAACTCGAAGAGGGATGGCTCAGATGATGAGGTGAGGTAGGAAGGAGCGAAGCGCAGAAGTCATGATAACTTCTCCACTCACACTACTTGGCGTATATGTGGACCCACCTGGGTCTAGCTTCATGTAGTAAAGTGTCAGGTACCTTCCTCATCATCTCCACAGTATTACAAAAGCACCTGAATGACCTGATCTGGTTTTCCTAGGTATTGCAAATGATTGGCTCAATTTAGACGCAGAAATTAATGATATTGAAGCTCTTGCTCTTTATATAGTTTAGGTGGCAGAGCAACCCCCTATTTATATGTAAAGTAGAAGAAAATACTAAAGGACTAAAACAAGCGAGCTTCGAGCTCAAAATATGACCTGTAGAATCGGCGATGAGGGAGATGACCGGCAGAAAACCCTCATATTGCGACACTAGTATGAATTAACCATCACAGAAACAGCTCATATGAACTACGTAGTATACAACCATCCAGATATCTCGTGGAATCGCCTAGTCGTGGCCCGCTGCTATCAGAGTTGAGTCAGGTTCCAGCCTCTGGAAATAACAGTTAGATATAGGAGTAGAGTTAGCTCCCGGGCTCCGGGGGTAGAAGCCAGGTATGTAAAACCAACAGTATCTCTACTTACGCTTCTTCGGTTTTATATCAAAATCCATACCATTATCAAGTTGTTTGCCATTCTATACTTCCTCCCTATTCATATCCTAAGATACTCTTCCTATCCAGCCATCATGCGGCTTCACTCGTCTATTCTTCTTCTTCTTCTTCTTCTTCTTCTTCTCTCTGCAGCTGGAGCCCGTTCTGTCTGCAAAGACAGGGAAATTGCTGTTGCAATCTGAGAGAGATCGTTGGGTGAAATTGCTATTCATCATGCTATACTGGCGAATGATTGTGGAGAGATCAGTCATAACACGAAGGACAGGAGATCCTGTTCTCCTTCTGCCACTTGGATTTCAGGTGTAACTTTCGAATGTCAGGATTCTTTTTAGCAATTAACACCCCTGGCGGGAAATTCGGTCGATGCCTATCGACTGATTCTGCTGGCAGGCGTGCGTGCCGAGGGTATACTGCGACTATGTGTTGTCCACCATTGGAGGAATAAAACTTTCTTCTATCTTGTGAGTCTCTTTAAAGTGGTAATTATTATTTGATCTGGATATCAGCTAATATAACCCTGGACCAAGAGAGTAGCAATCAATTGAGATATGAGGACACTTTCACTCATGTATCTGCGGGTCTGTCATGGCGAGGATCTACAGACTGTGCGAAGGGATCAGACCGACGGATCTGGAGAGGGTTATTCAAATACTCTTGAATAGTGACCAAATTGATTGAAAGAAGAGACAAAGCACTTATTTTGAATCAACTCCTTCTCCTTCGATCAATTACACTCTTGTGATAGAGAGATGTACTCAGCAAGCAGGGGACTAGCCACAGTACTGAACACCTGCTCCCAATCTTCTCATTCAACTGTGGTCCCAATTACTATCAGATGATATAGTTTGCTACTTGATATAAAGTTGAAAAGTTCACAGTGTCATAGAATCATAAAGTCTGTAAATCACTATTTGTTTGTGGGATGAGAGATATTTTCCCCTCAAATCTCTCTGGTGACCATTTAGATTGGTGGTTAATTTCAAGAATGATATCTTCACTTACCGAAATATTTACGTGGTACCCCTTCAGATGCCCAGAGCAGAGGCAATTTCATATAGGGCGGAAACCCGAATATCCGTGTCGGAGATTAGTAAGGTTCCGGGCTCTGGGTGTAGAAGTTACATACAGTCGCACTAGGTTTATATCGGAGCTTAGTTAGGCGCCGGGCTCTGGCTGTAGAAGTTATATAAAGCCAACAGTGTATCTGCTGATTTTTCTTCTACCAATTCGTTCATCATATATATTATCTATATTTATTCTGAAAATATCCTTGTTCTTAATCTCCGGCTACCATGCAGTTCTTCTCATCCATTGTTCTTCTTCTCCTCTCCGCAGTTGGAACCCGTGCCATCTGCAACCCTAGAGAAATTGGTATTGGCAATGACATTGTTGGGAGTGAGACTGGTCCCGCTGTTATGCTGACAAATGATTGTGGGGTGATATCGAGGAAGTCTGGCGAGAGCTCCAAGTCTGTTTGCTCGCTCGGTGATGATGGTGGGTGGGATCGAGAAGGCGATATCTTGTCTTGCAACAATGGAGTTACTCCTTGGCTAGTACAAACCTCTGGGGGGGACTTTCAAGGGTGCCGCTCCACGAATGAGAAGTGCGGAGGTGCCACCGTGAGTTTCTGCTGCCCACGAAAGCGTTGAGCAGATTATGATATCTGGTGAGTCTCTGCGGTGGCAGTCAATGATTGACCGGGGATCCGGCTAATAGCACGCAGGCTTCAGTACTGGCAGGGGTTTTTTTTTTTTTGGTTCATTTTTCTTTTCCGTGACAGGGGGGATTCAACCCAGCGCTCTCCACGATTTTCGATTGTACCCATGACATTTATCTGTTTGGAGACTGGAGACTGCAGATAGATGTGTGTCCAGGTTTCTGGGAGCGTATAAGAAAACAAGCCCTGATTCTCAATTGCTTATTGACATGGAGAGTAGTCTTAAAATTGCGTGCAGCAATACTGTGGAAGAACATATTCAGTTCAGTGGAGAAGCGGTTTGTCTGGCGTATTGGACAGGGCACTGAGCGACCAGCAGCTGGCACAAGAACATTGGCAAGCCCTACCCTAGACCATATCAGCTTCAGGGAAAGATGAGCGGACAATGCAAGAGGGATGTACAGACTTTCAATGAGGGGACGGGAAATTGGTTCAAATCTATGTGGCCGCAAGAATTGGCAAAACCTTAGATCTCTGCAAAA
The DNA here is from genome assembly GCA_002850765.1 of Aspergillus taichungensis. Lineage (NCBI taxonomy): Eukaryota > Fungi > Ascomycota > Eurotiomycetes > Eurotiales > Aspergillaceae > Aspergillus > Aspergillus taichungensis. Next base: position 6,541 of record KZ559550.1, on the reverse strand, counting down.
CCAGGATGTCACTTATCGATAACGTCTTCAAAATCTACAGCGGCCATTATCGCGTGTCCTTCAATTATTTCTGGTCCAGCGTGGCAGGTGTCATTAGTGGATTTTAATCACCATCCGCGCATCTTGGTCTATTGACCTGATCATCTCCATCTGAGACTCGGTGTCAGCCCATTTCTTATTATGGGTCCTGCCTTGGTCTGTTCCAGGCGGCCCAGCAACATTTCCGTATCGGCCGTGTCATGTCTACTGGCCGATCAAATACCGCAGTAGGCGAGTTGCTGGCTTTCCCTAAGGTCCAGTGGATATTGGTGGTGGTTCGCACTTCTGAGGCTTTCTCTTAGCACTACATAACGAGGTGTCTATGTGACATCGATTCTCTGCCTCTCAGTCCGATCTGAGGCTACCGCGCCTAATAGTCATATCATTCATGCTAATAAATCATACCCCAAGACTATCAAGTCAGCGGTGCTGTATACGCGTGTACTCAGTAGGCTTTACATACCTTTGTAATAGATCATGTCCATCCTGGTTACCGAAGATGAATGCCCCATCCATGCTGGTTTCAGTCCCTTGGTCGATCTCTTGATTCATCATCGGCTTGATGTCTTCGCTTTGAACTTTGTCGGTAACACAGATGTCTAGCTTCTGAGGAACGTAGAAAATAACAGAAACCTGGAAAGGGAGAAAAGAACAAGACAATTTCGAGGTTTAGCGAAATGAAAGGTGAGTGAGTCACGGAGTAATTACCTTTCTCCAGGCCTTGTATGTCATGGTTGCTTCAATTTTTTCCTTGACCATGGTTGAAAGAGGTAGGTAGAAGATAGTAAAGTTTCAAGTAGTAATAAGTAACGAAGCAATAATCTTCCCAGCTCAACGGGACAAAGACAAAGATGTACCTGTACTCCTCGCTTCTGCGAGGAGAACCTGTCAATATCCTCATTCATGATTTTTGGACCAAAAACACCAATTGGCGAATGCTAGGGCCTTGAAACCTTTGATATTCAAGAGAGCATCCGTCAGCCTTTGTGAGGTTGAAGAGGAAGTGCAGTCGTGTCAGATGTACCTGACCCTTCAACGAACTTGGTGAAAAACGAACCTTGACTATTTGTGGTATTGGGCAGTGATTAATGGGTCAATCACTCAGATATGGCCAATGGATATAATTGTAAAATGGATATGATTGTAATATATTCGATATTAGTGAAGCTTTCCACCAGTAACATTCTGAATACAGAAAATCAGTCCCATCCTAGGCCGTTCGCACATCATAGCATCATTTTTCCAACATAATGTCTGACATGACAGGGCCAAGGCACCAGGAGATGCACTTCAACGCACGGATTCAATGTTGTGGCTACTCACAACATACCCATATCCAGACCTCAAACCCCGCTGTCCCAGCAGGAACAACACCGTGGCGTCAATGTGAGGATCCCATCCACCCATCGCACTCAGCTTCCCGATGACATTTAAATCGACCAGTCCACATTCTCACAAAAGCAATCTATGCTTCGGACCACACCCCATCCAGAGACTCGTCAAAGAAACCCGGGAAAGATGACGGCGATGGAACATTCGACTCGCACTGCATATCTGCTCCTCTCATCAGTCACCCTACCTTCGAACCAAACACCAACCGACCACTGCATGGGACACACATACAACTATTCACCTCGACGAAGGCCCCAAGAACCCGGTTCACCAACTTCATGACCGACCACGACTCCTCCCGCAGTAGCGTCACGTCACAGGCAGACAAGTCAATCTTCGTCGGGTCCAGCTGCACGTATACGATGGATGCCATGGCGAGGACTATGATCAGGGCCCCGGCGAAGACGGCGCGGGCTCCTGGCCGGGAGTCCATCGTGGGTTGGTTTGCATTATGAGGGTACTTTCCGGGAGTGAACGTGGAGGTGGGAGGGGAGGTTCTGGGGGTGCTGCATTCCTGGGGTTGGGTGGTATGCAAGGGGTGTTGTGTTGGTCTGGGCGAGAGGGATTTGGAAGAGGTGTCTACAGTGGTCTTGCTCAATGTTTATTAGATTCATAAAAAAAAAGAGGAGCTCATTTATCAGTATAGCTGATAGTCTCATACCATTCCAAGTTTACTAGGTCCCTTCATGTTTTGTAGTAGTCAGAGTACGATATGGATAATTGTAACATGATTATGCTCAAGAGAAATGTCCAAAGTACTACAAGGAGCATGTATGCCTCTACACTTCAGCCCTAAACTTACGGGGGAACACGACCTGCCCCTCAGGTCTATTCAGCGTAATCAACCAGGCCGAGTCTACCCAGAGTACTCCGTACTCACCATGCCTTATCAGGTTGTGGGTGCCCTATCCCTTGTTTCGTAATATCTCCGGGTGCAACCAAGAACCGTTGAACCAACCGTTGAACCAAGCTTCAAGATTGTCTAGAGGCACCTTGGGTCACATTCTTCACACCCACTGGAGCAGGTACCCGCACCATCGAGGATAGCTCATCGGGGTGGCAAATAAAAACCAATAGTGTGTCTTGGTCGACCACCCTCGCTTGCTCTAGGCAGCTCGATTAGCCCGGGCATTACCCAGTTGTTCTGCCATGAAATCCAGGAAACCCATGAGCTATACTATGCCAGGATATCTTTTCCGCTGAATGCTGAAAGCTTAGTGGACCGGAGGTATCGCATTGAGAGGGGATCATCTCCCGCTTGGGCCACAAGCTCCACGATATGAGCCGCACCTGTTCATGTGCTCGTCCCACCTTGTTGAAATTGAGAGGCGCCGCAAAGACGCACTAGCATGTTGAGTTATTAAAGAGGGGAAATGGGGCGGGAGAGTGGGGATATAATCTCGTAAGATAGAGTTGGAGTACATCGCAACGTGAGATAGCCGTGTTGTCCTGCTATAGCAGCAGGCTTTAACCGCGTCCACGTGATTGCTGTGCTCTGATTGGTCCAGCAGCTGTGCAAAAATTTTCCCGGCCAACGACCAGCCGAGACGTCACTCCTTGACGATCCCTTAGGTGGCCCATAGCATTTATGCGAAACAACAAGCCTCCTCAACAAATGGGATGAGAAGGTTGCAATTCTCTTCGAAATCAGCAATCCACTGGTGGTGGAAATCAGCATTTGTTTGGGATTGATGGCGAATCACCTAGCATACTGCCTTCCCCCCCTCCAAAATACCCCAAAAGTATATCTTCCACCACAAATAGAGTCAAACCTTAATGACCAAAAAGTTTCTTTGGGATTGCGTCTTGTTCGGACCCACCAGAGCAACGGAAAACGATAAGACAAAGAGGGGAGGCCAAGGAGGATGAAGTCACTTGAAGTGAGCCGATTCCACTCCTTGTCGGCTCCACTCGCTAAAGAGACTAGTCCTTTTCTGCCTCCTCTGGCCGCCTTTTCCTCCCCGTCATGGTCGTGTCTGGTCTGTATAGGATGGCGTCGACAACCCCGCTGCACTCTGGGTGGATCATCTTGAATCAGTGGATCCCCGCTAGTACTCAATAGGTCATTGTCGCTTCCGTTTCTACCGATGATCTCTTCCTACGACAGCAGTGACCAGGCCCTCCAGGCTCTGGATCCACCTGGCGGGATTATGAAAGCTCCCAGGTCTAGTCCAGCCAGGACCGCCATGGGCTGATTCCAACCCCCCTCTCGACGACTCAAGAGAGGAGCGACGGTTGGGACAATGGGATTGGTTGACATCCCTGCCACTGATCACAATGAGACTTGCCTCATTCGTCCGTTGGTTGACAGTAGGGTTGATAAGTGCCTTCCGGCTGTCCATCCCAGTTACCGGAGTTGATCTTCATGGCCAAAGAGACAACGTTCGTCCCGGCCATCCATCCGATCCTCCGGAAATGCCACTCATAGGTACCCCACATGATCAGAAGAGCGACTAAAGTGCTCTCTGCCCCGCCGCGCACAGCAAATCAGTTAAAGCTCGGCCATTCGCTCGCTTTGGATGCACGCTCTATGGTTCGTAAAAAGCTAGGACCTTGCCCCCCACAGCCGTTGTCTTCATCTGTGGCCCTTTATTCGGTGCCTGCCAGAAAAGCCCCCAACCTAAACAGATGATCGATCAACTGTTCAGGTACCCCACGATGTTCACCAACAGGTATGTTGACGTGTTTCAACCATGGTTCAACATCAATGGCAGCTGCCGTCAAAGTCCCGCCGTTAATTGTGTCGAAAAGGAGGAATGCCAAAAAGCCGGATGACAAGCTCATCGAGAACTTCCAGACCAAGTTCTCGGATCTTGTGCGTCCGACGCCAAATCACCTTCTACCCTCTAGGTCTGATCCTCCCTATGTCTGAGACGGACCCCCTGCTTATCTTTGGGTGCGCACTGTGCACCCATTGTGAGAGTCGTGACTGACTGGTTTGGTTCAGTAGATTCTATATGGTCGGTGGAGGAATTGGACCTACACCGAACATTTGTGTCACGCCCATCCAAGATGACACCTCACTACCCACTGCAAAACTGAGAAAGAGAAATAGCTATGATCGCACCTTGAACAGACGGAGCATCGTGTCGAATAGCCCGGCCGGAGACTTGCTCGCTCCGTCAGGGACACTAGATACGCGCCTGGATCAGGCTTTGTTTGACCAGTTCACTAATAGTACCCCACGAGCTCATCCCGACACTACGGGCCTTGACCAATTCGGAGTGTCCAGTTCGATGCTGCAGCCTCAATATATGGCACCGTGCTCTCTGGATGAGCCACATCCGCTCCAAGATTCCACAATGTCCTTTCCCATTGACACTGATCCCCATGGGAGCTTTGACGGAATTGCACCCGGAGATATCACCAAGCACAGCTATTCCAGCACCCACATGGCCGATGGGATGGTGGACCCCTCCAAATCTCAAGGCATGAAAAGTGAAAAGTAAGATATCCCATAATCCACAATAATCATGTTCTTCATACTCATATCATCATGATAAGGCTGCGCTATCGCACGACGATGCACACTCCGACAGCCATGATCAGAGATCAGAGAGAAGCCCCCGTGACGTATCTCAACAAGGGCCAACCTTACTGGCTGTCGGTGGTGGACTCAATGCCACCACCGCTGGGCATGCAGTCCACAAGGTACCGCACGTCAGTTCGCATCACTTTTGACGAAGAAGCGCAAGTGAGCGACCCCGTGGGTTGCTGGCAACTCTGGAAGGAAGTCCGTGGGCAAAAGGAAGCCCATCAGCAAAGCCGCGGGCTGCAGGCAGTAGAATTCCTCGCTCCGGAAGAAGGGCGAAAGGATCAAGTCCGGCTCGAGAATGTGTTCCTCGATGGATTCTGTGTCTCGTGGACGGCAAGTCTAGGAGCAATTACCCCACAATGCAAGATTGGTGTTCGATTCAACTTCCTCTCAACCGACTTCACCCACTCTAAAGGCGTCAAGGGCTCCTCAGTCAGGCTGTGCGCTAAAACCGAGACAGTCCCCGCAGTAGACCCCTACCCGGAGATGTCATACTGCAAGGTAAAACTATTCCGCGACCATGGCGCGGAGCGAAAGATCTCTAGCGATGTCTCCCAGCTCAAAAAGGCCATCGAAAAGTTGAGAAACGAGATGGCGTTATCCGGAGCCGGCGGGGACTATCTCGGGAAGCGGAAGCGGGACAGCTCGAGTGCCTCCAAGAGTGCCAACGACGCCAAGAGAAATGAGCGGCAGCTTGCTTCAATGGAGAGCGCCCTCTCGTCGACTCTGCCGGTGACCACCTTTGACCTGCTCGCTGATCAGAGAGATGACCCGGATTGGTACCCGATCCTTCTCCCGGAACTCGAGCGCAAAACCTCCCAATCCGACCTTCGTCGTCACAGTGTCGAAAGCCTCCAGCATCTTTCCAAAGCCGGTTCGCTAGACCCGAGCTCACCATCATCCCTGACAACCCCTCCCTCTCTATCACCCACCGGCATCACTACTGAGCAGTTTCTTCCGAAAGAGTTGCCGAAACTCAGCAGTATTCCCTCCCGACCCTCAGAGCCAGGTACGTCACCCGACCAGATCAAACATAGCGATCGAAAGCAAGCACAAAAGCTTGAGCTTGGAAACGCATTCTAACACCCTCACAGCAGCCTGCTTCTACATCCGCTTCTATGACAAATGGAAAGTCCCCGAAAGCTACCACCGAGCTCTATATCTCACCGAGCGGACCGTCCGCAACCTGACCACCAAAATCTGTCAAATGCAGGGCACGGACCCGGAGTCCGTCGCCCGAGTCCTACACGTCAACCCAAGCGGGTTGCGAATCATGGTAGACGATGACGTAGTGCAGCAAATCCCGGACGGGCAGCCCATGAGAGTCGAGATTATCTCGCCATCACCTACGCTGGAGATCTCACCGGGAGGAAAAGCGGAGCTTGAGGTGATTCTTAGTTATTGATATTACGTTTGTTCATATGCAGGTACTAGTGTCTACAATCTTAATCTACGTTGCAGAAACGGGTCCATCGTAATTTCCTGAGATTGACTAAAGTTCGGAGAAAAAAATGAATCAATAGATAAATCAGTATAAAGCTAACAATAATAATGTATAAAAAAAAATAAGAATAA
>KZ559549.1:0-178486 GCA_002850765.1 Aspergillus taichungensis | reverse complement strand
AATGTCGCGAGAGAGCCGACCAGAACGCCTAGGTAGGCGAACGGGATGGCGAGACTGAGCCAGTTTACCATTTTGTTTTTCTTTTCTTTTCTGTTTATTCTTATCATTGGGTATCTAGTTGGGTGTGCAGGCGCCCTGGCGTCTCTGTCTTCTTTTTCTTTCCCTTTCCATTTCTCTCTTCTTTGCTTCTCGCACCACATGTCTAGCAAGATACAGCATCCAACCCCCTCCTACAAAGCTCCCGGATCTGCACCCACCGCCTACGCAGCATCTCAACCTTCTCTTCTCTCGCCGCGCGTTCTGCGTCCGTTTCTGTCCCCGCGCCGCCCACATTTTGCAACGCGGCGATCGTCACCTCCGCCTCGTGGATATACGTCTGGACCCATTGCCTGATGATGGCTTCGGATTTCGCCTCGCTCATGCCCTTCGATGAGTACCCGAGCACATAGTTCCGCCAGTCTTCCGGCGCCATGTATGTTAAGCAAGCTGCGATCTCGGTGCGGAAGCACACGCCGCTCGCTGTTAATTGATAGTTGCTAGATTTGTTAGCTTGTTTATCTGAGGAATGTTATATATATGGGGAAAATAATGTACCCGTAATATTGCTGGAATTCGAGCTCCGCCCGGTGAGAGGGGTTTAGGTCTTTGAAGATGATGTCGTCGAGGTAGAGTGCTTCGGAGGAGGCGTTTTCGTCGAGGTAGAATCCGTCTGGGGATCGGTGTCAGGGTTGATGCTGCTCGGTTTGGGGTACATTTACTGGGGTATATATGTCTTACATTCAGCGAAGAGGAAATCATTGGGATGGTTTCCGTAGCTCATGTAGATCTCTTCGCCTGTGTCTGGTGTACATATTAGGTGAATATGTCGGTTATATGTATCGCACTGGCTGGAGAGGTGGGAAGGACTTACTGTACGGTTTCGTCGCCCAGAAGACGTACTTTTCTCCGTCAAACTTGACATTACACTAAGACAGTCAGTAACACAATTCCCACACTCACAAAACATCATTAACGCTCGGGGGAACAAAAGAAACAAAGAAAGAAGGAAAACAAACAGCAACATCCGAATGGTTAAAATAATCCGCAAACGGCAAAAGCGCCATAGCATCATTATGATCCTCCGGCATATCCCGCCCAGGCATCAGATAGAAAAAGCTCCTCGTATTGACTACGAGCCAATGATACGAGAACGCATCCCAGTCTGTCTCGGGGAACACCTCCAAGACGGCCGTCCACGCCGTGCGCAGACGAGCCTCTTGCGCAGGGAGGAGGTTCTGATGGGGCGAGTAGTCAGACGCAGATGCTTTGGGTCCCTGTTCGCTGTTCTTCTGGAGGGATCGCCATGAGCCTGAGATGGACGGGGGGAGAAGACCCGGACCCAAACCCGGTGAGGAGGGGCCGTCGCTGACCCCGCGGAGACAGGCCGGCCAGAGGAGAGGCATGCAAGACTCGAAATCGAGACGCGATGGCCACGTCTTCCGCCAGAGGTCGTAAGGCTGCAGGTCATCCGGTGCGCCGTTGGTGAAGAATGCAGCGAGCACCGCATGCACGGGTGTCTCCTCTGGGAAGAGACCCGTGAATGACTCGGGTAGTCCGTCCATGGTGACCATTGCTGTGCGCGGGACGGTGACGAGAGCTTCGCCTTTCTGGACTGACATTTAGTATCGGTTTATTTCCAAATAGGAAGGGAGGGAGGGATGTATACTTCGATGTTGCGCTTGGCGATCATGCCCAGGCCGCGGCCGGGGAAGCGTGCGGGCCCGACGCCGTTGGCGACGATGCCCTGGGATTGGGCCCAGTTTGTGAACTGTTCATGTTCGGGTCCGGGGGACCATTTGGGGCCCATCCCGTGTCGGTATTACTGGGAAAAGAGGGGGAGAGGAAGAAGGGAGGGAATTGGGGGCTGTGGGGATGGCGTTGTTGGAGGGAGAAATTTTGATGAGGGGATGTGATTGGAGACGCGGGGGATCTAGGAAGTGGATCCCACGTCTGTGGTTATGCATGTATTTGGGTTTTTGTAAGGATTGAGGATGCTTTGGAATAAGTGATAATTTTGGAATAAGTGACAATAACGTAGAAATTAAATTTATTTGCGATCTATGTCGTGAGATACTGAAGAGTGAGAAACCTACAGGTACTCTATACTATAAGCCCAGTCAGGTGATAGATGTCTCATGATTGGCCCTTGTCCAAGGAGTTGTGTGAAGTGATTTTTTTACACAATAAACGTCACCATATTATATATACATGTATTAGACACACTGACAGTGTGTGCAGATCAGTCAGCCACTAGAGAAGAAGGAAATTCAAGCAAAGCATGAAAGTCCCCCTATCATTTATACCCATCGTTTGCCAGCTCTTGGGGTGCCAGATTGACGTTTCGAGTGTAGTCAGGGCTCGAGATGGGTGTGACCCCTCCCGTGGCGGGGGAGAACGTGCTGGCCGGGACCATATTATAGTGCTGCCCCTGCATCATGGCACCCTGAGCCGAGCTCAGCAACTGGTATCGCTTTCGTCGCTCGTAGAGGCCCCAACACAGGCCCAGGAGGGCGATCACCCCTAGCGGAACGCCCACACCTGCGCCAATGGCGGCGCGCGTGGAGCTGCTCTCCTTGCATTGGGGCGCACCGGTCGGCGTGGGAGAGGACAACGGAGTGGCGGCGGCGGTGGGGTCGATGGTGTCTTTGGCGCAGGAAGCCTTGGATAGAACGCCGCGGTCGGTGATGATGTCGCCCTGTTTGATGGTGATGGGCTCGACCTCGTTGGCACAGCCGATGCTGTGGCTGGAATTGGCGACGACGGAGTTGGGGCAGTAGGTGGAGACGCCGTCGCGGTTGTCGTAGAGGACGATGGAACAGCCACCGGTTCGCGAACCGACCACTGCAATTTGATGAGAACGACCCCGTCATGATTGAGGGATTTCGATCGGACACTTACCGGGCCAGCAAGGATCTTCACACGAACCGCCTCCCCAATTTTGATCGGTGCAGGCGCCGCGGGCCAGGGTGTAGGGCGGGGACATATCCATGCAAAAGCCATTTGTCAGGCAGACGGAGCGATCGGAGCAGCAGTGAGAGGGTTGATCGCCGGAGTAACAGGGGGAATAGCCTTTGGCGACGGTCTTTTTGTCTGGGTAATAGCAGGTCTGGGCGCCGACAGCGGCTGACAGGGCCAACCCGAGCAGATAGCGGAATAACATGGTGGCGGGATCAGACTGTAATGATCCGATTCAGAGATATGGGGAAATATGACTGGAGATATCAGTCGATCGCCTCTCCGTCCACTGCAGGTTGATTAGTGATTTTGATCATAGCGGTAGTGGGTCAATCAACCATTGCAGGATTTGACTAGACCGCGGACACGACCGTTGACTAGATATAGTACCTTTTGAGTAGTGACAGACCGTGGAGAAGGTTCAAGTCCCAATCCAGACAGGTTTGAGGCGAGGGGGCCACCAAAGAAGGAGAAGACGATATCTTGAAGAAGAGGGAGAGACGTCCATGGCAGCCTGACGAATTATTATTAAAATCCGAACAGGAGAACAGTGACCAGAGCTAGTGCTCATCCTTGCATCGCAAAAGCTTTAGGGGGGCCAGCAGCTAATCAAGAGCTCTGGCCCCCACCGGGTCTCTCTCCGCTCGATGGTGATGGACCAAACATGATTCAGGACCGGATGGATATTCGTCCATGAGGCTGCAGAAGGCCACACCGGAAGAGTGTTTGTTAGTTCCGTTTTCCTTGCAGTTAGTTTCGACTAAGACGATATGGGATTAGTAGGAGGAGGCGTGGAGGAATGTTGACCGATGGAAGCACCTGAGGCTCAACGAAGGAATGCTTGATCTTGCATACTTTGATGTCTCCGTCGGTGTCCATGATCCGGAGTAACTTGATATCATGGTACCACCTGGGTAGATGTTGTATCACTGTCATGAATCAGGGATGGAATGTCCATCTGCTGGGTTCCGGTCAGCTCGGTTAGTGGTTAGACCAGGAACTAGTATAAGATCAGTGGAAACCGAAAAGTTACGAGGCAGCCTATGGGAATGGAGGACTCAATCGGTACCTGATCCGTTAATTCTGGGATTGGCGATATCCATCTATATAGAGAAGTGTATATATCGGTACAGAGAAGGATAGAGAAGTATAGATGTGGTATAGACATGGTATAGATGAGGTCCGTAGAGATAAGTGAGAGATCACGAGGTAAGGGATCATGTCATGCACAATCTCACATAATCCCTCATCACAGCCTTGCATAAACACAGGCTTATGCATTTCATGACTCAGCACAGCCAAGTTCTCTTCCATCCAATCAGAATTCACCCCGGTCACCCGTGCCCGGTCCGCCTGAGAAATCAGGATCCCACAGACTCAGCCTCACTGTACTGCCTGGTTACTGCCTGAGTGCCTGAGTCCACCTGCTTCTTTCTTCCCATCTTTTCCTTTCCCTTTTCCTCTTCCCTTTCCATCCCACCAGGATCAGCAAGGTTACTTCCCCCTTCAAGCTTGTCATTCTTGTTGGATCCTTCATCCTGCCTACTTGGGAGGTTCCACCACCATGGCAAATACGCCCCAAAGTATGTCATCGGGTGAGATGAGTGTCTCCATTCACCCTGAGGGTCGCCTGGGGTCGTACCTTGGACGCTCCCCCGAAACGCCGCTGCCCGTCGTCATGCCTTCATTTCCTTTTTCCGTGGACTTTTCTGGTGTGAATTTCAGTTTGACTGGGTTTTTTATTTTATAATTATTATTATTATTTTTTTTTCCAATGCTTGAACCCTCGTTATTTCCGGCGATTACGTGGCGAGTCGGACCCACAAGAATACTACGACCCTGGACACTTGATGGAGCACTCTCTGATCCGTTCTCCACCGGCCCTTAGCTTATGGCCCATTTCCTGGCTGTCCAGAGAGTTCAATGACTTGGACAAACCGCCTGCCGACTTTCTTCCTGACTTATCCACCGGTGGTTGGGGTCTTCTGGTCGATCAGATCTCTTCGTCTTGGATCCCGACTTCAAATGTTGTGAGTTGCGCTCGATATCGTGGTCGAACGTCCATCTTATCATCTCACTATCGCATCGCGCCATCATCCCCGGTCTCTTTACTAAACCCAATTCGCCCCTCCGGGATCGCCGCCACTTGCGTCAGAAAGTCCGTTGGACTGATCATCCTGCCAATCGTCAGCTCCGAGTGCCTGGAGCGTTGATAGCCTTTTCTGTCCGATTTGGTCCCTTTCCTCCTCCTGCCAGGTGCTCTCGAATGCATCTGGCCCCGTGCCGCCGTCCATGAACATCTTCAACAAAATGTCGCAACGGTTCACTCGTCGGGCCTTCTTGATCACCGTTTTGTATATGTTAATTATCTCCGCCTTTGCTTGGAGACACGAAGCGCTGCTGAACGTGAGTTCCTCGACCAAATGCGCCCATCGAGAGAGAAAGGAGACTGACCTGGAAACAGTGGAAATCCCCCCAGGAACGATACGAGGAGGAACAACAGCAATATCCACTGTCAGTACCATCCCACCCTGGAAAACCATGACCCTGGTTGCTGATGTCCTGCAGAGTCTTCGACAATGTTATCCCCACGTTGAACCAGATTCGCATGCCATCCGACTACCAGAATCCCAATGTCACCGACGATCCGCGATTCGGCAGTAAGACTGGCGTCCAAATCCCCCGAATCTACCGCCCGTATCCCGACTATGACAGCGCCGGCTGGAAGGAGACGCACCGGGGTGCCTTCCACCCCTGCGAGGGTCCGCGCGGGAAGCTCTTGACGGACAGTCTCGATGACCAGGTCGGCGTCTACCTTGGCGTCCCCGAGGGTATGAGTCCCTTACTCGTTTTGAGGGCAAAGTGGTAGGAGCTAACACTGAGTCTAGGCTTCCCCAAACCCGCCTTTGGTTCTCACGATGCCCTCGGCCTCGACGGAGACATCTCCTTCGATCGCTACACGAGGTACGGCGCCTACGGCTTTGGGCAGGACGAGACCGGCGTCGAAAACTGGATCAAACCGAAGAAGGTGGACTGGAATCTTGTCAACTGGGGACAGCTGCAGGACAAATGCTACAAGCGCAACGCCGACCGATACGCTCCGAAAACGCCCATCAAAACCCCCGACAAGCGGATTGCCCCGGAGCCGCGCACCGCCGTCTTAATTCGCACCTACATCGGGAAAGAGTACTCCGAAAACGATATCTACGTCCTCCGTTCGCTCGTCACGGAGCTCTCCCTCCAGTCCGGTGGCGAGTACTCGGTCTTCCTGCTTCTCCATGTCAAGGATGACCAGATCCCGATCGAGTCGGAGGACGTCGCCCGGCAGATCATCAAAGAGAATGTTCCCCGGGAGTTTTGGGATATCACAGTCCTGTGGAATGTTCCCATGGTGGCGTCGCGCTATCCGCTGGACCCCAGCGTTGTCGAGTATGTGACCGGATTTTTCTTCTTTCAACCCCCCTCGCCTCACCTTGTTTGAACCAGCATGGCTAACTACGACCAGTGTCCATCATGCCCAGTGGTTGTCGGTTCAATACTTCACCTTGCAGCACCCGGAGTATGAGTATGTGTGGAACTGGGAGATTGACGCTCGGTTCACCGGTCACCACTACGAATTGGCCGAGAGACTCGCCCAGTTTGGGCGCAAACAACCCCGCCGCGGCGTCTGGGAGCGCAACGCCCGGTTCTATATCCCCGCACTGCACGGCGACTATGACACCTCCTTCCGGGATTACGTGCAACACCACGAACAGGAAGGCGTCTGGGGCCCCCTTCCCCTGGATGATAGGAATCCTCCCCGGGTCGAACCAACCGGACCCGCGCCGCCACATCGCGCACCGGAGCAGGACAACTACGAGTGGGGTGTCGGCGAAGACGCTGATCTCATTACCTTCCTCCCCATCTTCCACCCCATCGGCACCGAATGGGTCATCCGGAACGAAGTGTACGGGTATCTCGGCGCCGACACGCCCCGCCGCGCATGTCTCATCACGCACTCGCGGCTTTCGAGACGCCTGCTGCTCACGATGGACGGCGAGAATCTGGCTGGACGGACCATGGGCTCCGAACTCTTTCCGTCCTCGGTGGCCCTGTTACACGGGCTCAAGGCCGTCAGCGCGCCGCACCCCGTATACAACAACAAAGACCTCCCCGTCACGAGCCTTGACAAGTGGTTCAACGCGGGCGTCAACGGCCGAGCCGGCAGCACGGAGAACAGTCCCTTTGGATGGGGCCGAGAGACCCGCTTCCGCGAGGTGTCGTGGTACTACCGCGCCAATCTGGCGGGCCGTCTGTACTGGCCCTTCTTAGGCTGGGAAAAGGTCGGCAAAGGTGGTGAGCTGGTGAGTTTTCTTTCTTCCCTTTCAAACCATAGTTACAATGAAAGAATCCCGCTGATAGAGTTGAATCTAGTACGAAAAGCAGCACGGTCGCGTGTGTCTTCCGTCTATCCTCTTCCACCCAGTCAAGGATGCCGTACCCGAAGCCGTCGTTACGGAATATCGGTTCGACGCCGAGTTTGGCGTCCAGGCCATCCCGTGATTTCAGTCGCATCTCCTTCGGGATCTGATTTCTTTCCGTCACGACCGTTCATTGCTTGATGTCCCGTCTATAGATCGCAGTGTTTTCCATCTTTGAGATTTTATACCTATCTTTTCTTTGTTTTATTGATGCTGGGTGGGTTCATCCGTCTCATATTAGCGATGTCAGTGGTGTCCTTGTCTGTTCTTGCTACACTCGTCCGGTTACTTCCTTTGCAGGTCTTACCAACAATCTGTGACGGCTTTAAATCCAGCTATTGGAGTAGGAGAGCAGAGGGGAGTCTCTGGTTTTGGATCTTTACAGGTGTATTGTACGGCGTATCCAGGTTTAGTCGAAGGTTAGTTAAATCAATTGTTGAGCTGTTATATATCTTCAGTTTGGGTAACCCATTTGTAAGATCCTCATCAATAAATACAGAGTTGTCGCACAGGTCTGGTTAATATTATTAGCAGGGGTATGGGGCGACAACAACCTGAAACTATCCGCGACGCATCTATCCAACATGAAGCGCAAATCAAGAGCCATCTATATGCGCAGTAATGACACCCCCATCACCAAATAATCCACCCATTATATCACAACCAACCATCCACGTAGCACAACACAACCAACCCAACCCAACCCAATCCAACACAGCAGTAAAACCAAACTCACTCAGACCCACTATCCCCCAACTCAAAATCATGCATCGCATGGCCCTCCTCAGTCGGAATATGCCGATACAGCTGCACCCTTCGACGACTGACGTAGAACCGATAAGCGCCCCAGAGACACGCGACCACCAGCGCGAAGATCATCACGCCGCTGATGAATCTGATCACGCCGTAGGCTTTGTACACGGCTTGGGCGACTTCTTTGGCGTTGCCGTAGTTGATGTCGGGTTCGGATGGGTTGGTGGGCTTCTTTTTGTGGTCGTCGTTGTCGTCGTCATCATCGTCGTCTTCGTCGTCGTCATCGTCATCGTCGTCATCGTCGTCGTCTTCATCATCATCATCATCATCATCATCATCATCGTCGTCGTGAGGCTCCTTGGTGGGTGGAAAGTCGATGGTTGATGGGTCGTTCGGGAGCGGAGACGAACCTTTGAATCCAACCGCCCCCCAGTCTGGTGTCGTACTGCGATGGGTCTTGGATGCGCCGAGGACCTCGCCCTGACTGTCGACGGCCTCGACGGAAACCCAGTCCAGGAAGCCGTGGGCGGTGTACATGGACTCGAAATCCGTCTTGTTGGTGCTTCCGACCAACACGGGGGACGCGCTCTCGGAGGCGCGCGCGTAGAAGTTCCAGGTTGCCACGTCCGTGGCGCCGTTCCAGCTGACGTAGAACGTGGTGGTGAGGTCTGAGCTGCTCGCGCCGTGGACCTGGGCGACAACATCGGGCGGTGCACTGGGCCGGCCAGTGAATTCGTACTTGTATGCGCGGTAGGTGACGAAGCGGTCTGACGCGAAGCGAGCCTCCATGAGGAGCGTGCCCTCGGTCGAGAACTCTGTGTGGTAGCCTTGGTCGCTCCAGCCGACGAAGACGTTGCTGTTGTTGAGGATTTGGACGCTCCCGCGCAGCTTGGACAGACGGCCGTCTGGCCGGGTGTAGCGCCTTAGCAGCTTGGCGACCTTGGCGTCGCCGTCTATCTCGATGGTCATTGCGGACGAGACATGTTCTTGCTCGCCGAGTTCGTCGGCGGCGTTGTTGAGGAGGGAGATGACGTGGTGGGAGCCGTTTGATTCGACGAATCGCGCGTGGTGCTGTCTGGAGAAGGAGAAGTCCATGTTTTTGAAATCGTTCTCGACGCCGCCGAGGCGCCACAGGATTTGCCCGTCCGCGCCCGAGACGAGGTAAATGGCGTCGGTGAACCGCATTGATAGCAGGTAGTCGCCGGCGGCGTTCTTGTCCACCGAGTCTATGTGCACGTAATCGAAGCCTGGTGGTTGATCGACCACGTCGTTTGTTGCGAGGTATTTGACGGATTCGTGTAGTGCGAGGTGGTCTTTCGAGTCCCATTGCATCTTGGGCTTCCCAGACGTCAAATCGAACTCGATGAAGCCACCGGTGAGGAAGAAAGACTCGTCCTTGGGACGCCCCAGATCAGCCAAGTTGAGTTTCTGGGTGCGATAGGCGCAGGCCAGCGCTCTCTCTCCACCGTCGACCACATTGAACTCGTGGACGTTAAACTCGTGCAGCTCGTCCAGAGCAACGATCTTCTCTTTGGGCTGATAGTGCTGGTCTAAGACCACTCCACTCCCTTTGACTTTAAGATCGTTCTTCTCGTCGCGATGGGAACGTTGCGCGATCAGTGACAGATGCGGCTCCTTTCCCATGTTGTGGACCGCGCGAAAGTCAAAGACATTGTGATTGTCGAACATGGAAGAACCGGCCCAGATTAGAACCTGTACGCATGTCAACTTTAATGTTATGTTGAAACAGCCAAGGCGTCGATAGAGAGACATACACCGTCGGCATCGTAGATGTAAGGACCGATCTGGTACTGCTGGTATCGGTGTGTCGGCGGCTCGGGATTGATATCGCCGTACGGGGCGACAAACCAGTAGCCTGGGCTGACCCGACTGCGATCACCATGATATGTGACATCGTACTTCAAAGCCCGAACTTCAGGCAACTAGCGGCGGTGAGCGATGTCCGGCCATCTTCCATGAGCTGCTTACCGTAACAAAGGACATGAGATCATCGTCATGACGCGCCGCGGACACATGGTGAGAGACAAATGAGAGTACAGATACAAGAAAGCGGATACTCCTCATGGTGGTGAAGTGAGGTCGAGAGACGAACTACACGAATCGGCCATTGGGAAGAAAGGCGCGTCATTCATCCGAGGTACAGCTATCTGTTGGGGGGCTGGAAGCTAAGACGAAGTGGGGAATCTCCACTTATGAGGCTGCGTGATCCAAAGGAACGGGGCTGGAGTGCTCTAGAGGGTGCCTGGTTTGATCGGTTAGTAGCCGGATTGAGACCAAACTGTGGCTGGAAAACCGAAACATTACCAAACAATAGCGATCACCTAATTTGAACAATACAGTCAAGGCTAAAAGTGAAGTTATTTCGATGACTTGAGTTGATATCGATAGTGCATGACTAACAGGTTGTTTAGGGGATTTGTTTGAATTGACTCGTTTGCACCGGTTTGTCCTTCTTTTGCTTCTTTCGCGATTTGATCAACTTCAACGTCATCTCTGGTCATCTCTTCGGTTCGCCACGCTGACCAGCCACTGAATGGAGTCCGAGGCTGAAGGATCTGGCAATCCCCCCTTTTTACGATATATGTACCTCACTGGTGGTTCTCAGCGGTAGACCGTCACATAGACCGTCACGGGCCAAGACGAACGCTCATTGCCCCCCGCCACAGCCACCAACAAACCATACACGCTTGGCCACACGGCTGAGAACACCTCGTGTCAACTCTCGACTGACGGGCTGACTGGATTTGACTTTTTGGGTACGGAGTAGATTGACGAGCCTGACTCGGAGAAATAGTGCAGTCCCGGCGCCTACTTCGGGTCTTCTAGCCTGGGATCCTTCAATCTTTCTAATCCCTCATATTCCCCCACTTCCCCCTCCTCTCAACTTTGTGTGAAACCCTCATATTCATTATATGTCTTCCTTGTATATCAGCATCGCGAAGGGAGAGTTACCTCGCATCTCGGACTCTGATGCTCTCCGTCTCTTCGCCGACTGTTTCCCAGACCTCTCTCACCTGAAAAATGCAGACCCTACGGTGGAATCCAGCTCGAATACAGGCTCCAAATCCTGGACTCCCTCCAGAGCCATCTTTGGAGAGGATTTTACAGAGGTGAATCGGACCCTGGTCAGTATGCTGGCCGTGAAATGGCTTCTAGCGGACGACTACGAGGCCTTCACCGGCGGTCAGCCCGAGGCAGTGCGGCTATCCAGGGCCTCCTTCCAGTCCCTGCGGGAGTTCTCTTTGCCGGGAAATCTGTCTTCCCAAGATAAATACGCCCTGCTAGTTGCGCTGGTGATTGACGATATTGGCAAGGATCCCGCCTTGGCCCAACAGGTCGAGGAAGCAGCGTCCGCGGCGTCCCCGATATCCCCGGTGTACCCAGAGGCTCCCGCATCACCTGCTTCTAGTGACCACTCCGGCACCGTCTTACAGGCCGCGCAGGCGGGTCTAGTGTCCAGTCTGGAAAAGATGCCTCGCGAGAATCGGATGGCGGTCCTCCAGAATTTAGTGATCGGCTCTCGGCTCAATATCGCGCAGGTATTGCAGGGAGAGACCGCGCCAGCTAGCTTAGAAGTGCTGCAGCAGATCTCGGACTCTGACCAAGGGTTCCACATTCGAGCGACAGTCACGTTCTTGGACGTAGGGGGAGCTGCCGCACACAGGAACCCGCACGGCTGCGTGGTGATGACGGAACCGGTGTTCCGGTCATATATGGCTACGATCCAGCGACTCGATGAATTCCGCAGGCACTTGATTGCTACTCCACGAGCCTGCTACGACCAGGTTTTGTCTTTTCGTGCGACGATCCTGCACGAGTGTGGCTTTGGTCTCCTGTCGACGGATAACAGCGAAGAGCGCGCGCTGCTTCGGCTGCTATCTATGGGGCGGGTGGAGAACAAGGACACGGCGGTGCGATTTCAGCGGGCCTTCAGTCTCCTCGAAGACCCTACTCGGCGCGCTCTGGTAGATGGGCTCAGTGTGGACGGAGTCAATGACGGCGTTGCGGTCGTACCCTACTACGCGCCAGGACTCTTGTCAGAGACCCTCAAGAAGGTCCAAAATCACAGTGAGGATGCCACCATTCAAGTTTTGGCGGCCTATATGACTTTCCTCGCGCGGGTGTTTGGCGGGTCCACACCGCAACCGGGCCAGCCGGGCGGCTTAGTCGAACGGGACGTCTCGTTTGCCCTGGCCACCGTTGAAAGCAGCGAGTTCCAGGAAGATCCGGGCATCTTGGCCTCGCTCGAGATGCCATGGGAAAAGGTAAACTGATATCTGTGCCCTACGTCACCTGGCCCATTGGCTGACCGAATGAGCCAGGACGAGGCGCAGCACCGGCGTCGTGGGGGGTGGTATTCTGCCGTCAGAGCTTTGGCTCGCTTTTTATACGTGGGGAGGTCAATTCAGGGACGTGGCGCTGGGCAGCCAACGTAATAATGATTTCAATGCAACTATACGTGTTTTCTTGTTTGTTACCTTGGGCCAGTTATTTACTTTTGCTGCGTTGCCATGTTTCGCTTTATGTGTCTAGTGGATAGTGGGCGGGAATAGTTGGTGCATCGCGGATCTACGGCCTCTTCAAACAGCTTCATGATTCGAGCCACGGCTCTATAGAACAATTGGTTCATTCATAATTATGGCATCTACTTTTCATGTCCCGCACGAAGTTCCCACGCGCGGCTGGATTTACAGAACGGGAGTTCATGGTCTAATATTCCAGCGTCTGCTTAATCGCATCGTATATCCCTGTTTTTCATCAGTTAGCAAAACCGGCTTGCCAAAAACGACCATTAAGCATAAAGGAACTTACGAGCAACGTCCGGGAGGATGAACTTCTCAAACTCCAGCCCGGTGTGGGTACTCCACCCGGCAACGCGTTTGACAGGCGCCTCTAACCGCAAGAAAGCGCCGTCCTGGATCGTAGCGGCCACCTCGGCGCCAACCCCGTAATTAATCATGCTCTCGTGCACAACAATAGCTCTCCCTGTCTTGGTTACGCTATCGAGCACTGTCTGTCGGTCCCAAGGGTAGATAGTCCGCAGGTCGATCAGTTCGATGTTCACGCCCATGGCTTTCTCGGCGGCGGCGATGGCCGCCGAACAGAGGTACATGGGCTGACCGTAGGAGACGATCGTCAGATCGTTGCCGGGCTTCACGATCTCGGCCTTGCTGAGCGGGATGGTGTAGTATTCGCTTGGGACGTGCTCCACTGCCGCGCGGTAGAGGATCTTGGGTTCCATGAATATAACGGGGTCGTTGTGTTCGAAGATGGACGCGAGGAGAAGACCCTTGGCTTGCGAGGGAGACCGCGGCATCACGACGCGGACACCGGGGACATGCGCAAAGAGCGCCTCGGGAGATTGTGTGTGATATCTATACTCACCAGTTAGTCATCCATGCAGGAGCAACGGCATGTCCAGCACAAGCAGGTAGATCGCGAAATGGTAGAACAACGAGAAGGATGAAGGGAAAACCTACAATGCGCCATGGCCGACAGCACCACAAGGCATCCGCACCACCATGCCCCCCGCATTCGCCTCCGTATTTCCCTCGCGGTACCGGAATTTCGCCGCCTCGTTGACGATCTGGTCAAAGGCGGGAAAGACATAATCTGCGAACTGGATCTCCGCCACAGGCCGCATGCCCTCCGCCGCGGCACCAATGGCAAATCCCACAATCCCCTGTTCCGTCAATGGGGTATTGAAGACACGATCGGAGCCGAATTCAGATTGCAGATCCATTGAGCACCGGAAGACGCCTCCGAACGCGACGTCCTCACCGAAGAGCATGACCTGGTTGGAGGCCGTTAGAGCCGTCCGCAGGGCAGAATTGATGGCCTGATACATGTTGAGAGACTTTGAGGTTGTGGATTCCGGGAGCTCCAGGTTATTGGAAAGCGAGGCCGAGCTGTGGTGCAGGAGAGGTGAAGACCGGTAGTCAATGGGGAGGTTGAGGCGTGAGGCCGCCGATGGTGCCGCGGTGGAGTACCGTCGACATGGCGGGCGTATCAGTCGTAACGTGGAGGACCGGAGAGTGTGCATGGTGAGGGAGGGAGTCAGAATAGGACTGAAAAGATGGAGTAAACCGTCAAGGGGGAGGGGAGGGGAATAGTGAGATATGTTTCCCCTTGATATTTATCTACTTGCTTCCCCGGCGTCATGCGGGGAGGATGATCCCGCGGATAACCGAGATCAATGCCTGGGTGCCGTGATGCCTAGATGCCTTGAGGTGATCGCTTAGTCATTATCTCCGGATCTACCATCATCTCATCCCACTCTCTTCTCACAATCTCACTCTTCTCTGCCATCTACTCTCACCATCTGTCACGTTCTATGTCTTCATCTCTTCGACTATTGTTTTTGCGGAAACACATATACAGGTCAAACTAGAATTGGGCAGCGACAATCCAAGCGAACTCTCTACATTCGCACTAATTCTCCATAACATTGCAGAAGTATATACTACCAGTCCAAGACACAATTGGGCTCATGTCAGATACCACCTGTTGCACTGGGAAGAACTCGAATGCCGAGTACCTGGCTGATGAGAGTCATCAGTTTTAATCCAATTCTATAGCAATGTTTCCAGCTGTCCCACGGCCATGACAAACCAAAATCTTAGAGCTCCCCATAATCGACGAGTTCTATATTGAGATGGAGAGTACCCAGAAGACTGGGGGGATTCAGATCCTCGAACTCGTGTCTGGGGACGGGACCAACCCTGCTTCTAGTCATAGAGCACTGCCGCCGCAGAATATTTACCCAGATAGGTATACTTTAAGCGCCAGTCATTTGGAGCCTGGCCTGAAGCTACTGCCGTCGTTCCTTCCGCTTCGTTGATGTTTTGTTTCAATATTAGGCCACCCAGCAGTGAGAAAGCTGCCAGGCCTTATGGTCTAAAAAAATAGAAACACCTGCAATCCATTATGCCATGATCAGGTGCCATACATCTTTCCTTGTCATGAGCTCTCCTCATTAGCAACAAGGTCTCCGTTATTCGGTTCCTGGATATGTGGATACCAAGAGGAGGCCAAGATGGGCCGTTGTATGCGTCATGCTGGCAAGGTTTTCACTCCTCGCTGCTGACTTTTTATGCCTCCCAACCCAATATGTCCAATAATAGAACGGGAAAAGGGGAAAAGGACATCCATCGGGGCCCTTGGGGAGATGCCGGAGATGCAAATCTGGCCCAAGCATAACTGAGAGGTATGGTGAGGAACTAGGGCAAGGCGGATTCCGTTCTCTGGAGGGAATATCACCTTGACAAAGATGTTCATTCTCCAAGGAAGGGTACTTCAGCCTACAGAATGGACTGCAACTCTACGAGGAAATAAACTGACTTTGGCCATGGCTATAATTGAGGGCCCCCTTCCCTTGGTTGTCCTCGACCATTTCAAACCATCTCCTTCAATAGCAACAGCAAAACATCCACTCTCAATAACATACATAACCCACAGACTCTGTCTACACCTTTTGCCATTCACCAACATGCTCTCGCAATACTATCTCGCCATGCTCATCACTCTAGCAGCCCATAGCTCAGCAGCGGCCCTGCAACCCCGTAAACCCACATGCACCTTCAAACTCGGATATCAACACATCCAGGTACGTGGGAGATAAGTACTCACCACGAGCTGAACCCACCTAACCTCGATCCATGCACACAGAACCCAGTTGTCAGGGGAGACAAGTTCTTTTCCTGCGCTGCCACCCTCGACTACGGCGATGGCCGCGTGGAGACCATATCCGAAAAGTGCAACGAGATCAACCGTGACCACTGCTACGCCTCGCAGCTGCCGTACAAGCTCTGGTATGTATTCTTCCCGAGCTGGCAGTCTCCCTACCACGTGGCTGACAATTGGGTATAGTATTGTCACCAACACTCACAATACCGATGGCTATCTGGACTATGCTGATAAGCATCGTGATTTCAACGAGGAGGGTTGCTCGAAGGACGGCAACCCGGTCGGTGGTAGCCACGAGGTCACTTGCACTTTCCCCTGTGACTAGGTGGGGAGAGAGTTCTTGAGTGGATAGAAACGAACGAAGCGTGCGGGATTGGGAGGGAGATAGAGAATATATCTGCGTGGTTATGTAGATTTAAGCTCGTGAAATACACCGAGATTCGTCCATGGTGGTACAATAGCACTGTTCTGTCACGAGTAATGTAGAACGCACTCGAGGACATGTCGGCTGTCGTACTCCTGGTTGTCACCTGGGCTTGGAGACTACAAAACGAATGCATGATGTGAAGTATAGAGTTTTGTGTCCCACAAAAGTAGTGCCCACCAGCTCTGCCATTCTCATATCACATCTCAAATACCTTGATATAATACATCTATCTATCTATCCGCACAGGAATGCTTCGAAGCGCACACAATCAAAACCATATAACATACAGACGAGACCCCATGGGCTGGTATTAGGTCCCCAGACGAATTCACCCCTCCGCCTGTCTCATCAGCAAGCCCTTCACAAACGGGAGGCGTTCAATGACCTCCAGGCCCAGACTCCGCCCCCACGCGATCGGTCCCTGGCCCGGGACATTGTACAACTTGTGGAGCATATCGCAGGCGCCTCCGATCTTGGCGTTGGTGGTGTACCGCTCCGCGGCGTACCGCTCGAGCGTCAGGATATCGCCCACGTCCATTCCGTGCGTCACGGCGTAATCAAGCGTGCGTGCCAAGGAAGCCACATCGCCCATGCCAAGGTTGAGGCCCTGTCCGGCGAGAGGATGGATAACGTGAGCCGCATCGCCGACGAGGGCGACCCGCGGCGAGACATACGTGGAGGCGTGGCGGAAGCGGAGAGGGAAGGCCGCTACGCTTCCTTCCTGGACGCCCGTCACTAGTGGGGGCTGCGGGCTGGATGGGGGCGTGTGTTGCAGGCGCCAGGACAACTCGCTTTCGTGTTGGTCGTCGACGTCCGACGATGTGGGCCTCTCCATGGCCATCATGTATTTCAGGTCTGGCATGCCGAGCCGGAAGGCCGCGTTTACCATCGCGATGAAAGACTTCGGGGACAGGGATTTGAGGTACGCGGCGTTCTCTGCTGTGGTCGACCACACCAGGGTCGCGTGGTTGTTGGGTAGGGGGAGTAGGGCCACGGGACCGCCGAGGGAGGGTAGAAAGCGCTGGTAGGCCGTCTTTGTGCCAAGCGGGAAGGGGACCGGGTCCTGCTCCGCCAGCGACAGAGTCGCGACCACGCCGTTTCGGTTGTAGTCCCACCCATCGGTCGAGATATCAGCGAACCGCCGGACCGGACTGTTGATGCCGTCGGCTCCGACTAACAATCTAGCCGCGATGCGCGACGGTCCTTGCGACGGTGCGGTTCCCGTCGGCGAGAGGGACAGGATCGGCCAGGCCGACAGATCTGGCCCGTCGGGAAGGTCCGCGCCATTTTCGATGGACGAGACGGTGGTGTTGGAGAAGATGGAAATGTTCTCATCGCCCGATGCCGATATCCGCGACAGAAGCGCGCGCACGAGATTCGAGTTCTCCGTCATGGTTGCGACGGTGCGAAGGTCCTCAAACGGCGACGTCTCCATGGACCAGTCGAAAGAGATGCGGGAGCCCGTTTCCCCGTCCCATACCTGCATCTCCTGGTATTGTTGAGCCCGATCCTGATCCACATGATCCCAAGCACCGATTTTCTGCAGGAACGAGACGGACGAGGGCGTTAGGCTGCTGACTCGGTTGGAGAAGTGCTGCGAATCGAGGTTCCATGCGCGAGCCTTCTGGAGGTCCTGGGTCTCAATCAAGGCGACTTTGAGTTTCGACGTCGCTGGAGAAGCCCCTACACACAAAGATTAGTGCATTTCTTCCTTCATTGATTGAGCTATCCATCATTTGACTCACGGAGAGCAGCCAAGAGACCGAGGCCGGCCGGGCCCCCTCCGACGCAAACCACATCATAGATCTCGGGGGTCACCTGGGCGTCCGACGCGAATTGCCTCCGAACGGGCAACCGACCCGATCGACAAGACGGACAGACATAAGGACGAATCAACGACCGAGCGAGAGGCCGCATGACGAAGGAGAGAATCACGACGAGGGTCTCATGAGAATGAAGTGGATGAGAACGGAATGCAACAAAACATGCGGGAAGAAGACGATGATGGGTGATCCGAGGTGCAAACAGGACAAACGGCACAAACAGGGGCACATGACCCGCTTTCCGTTATCTTAGGCCGTTCGAGGCGGAGACTCAACTTGCGTCACTGATCTATATCCTTATCTGTGTTCTATCCAGTCCACATCCAGCAGTTATTTTGTCTTGGTTTTGGGTTTTGGACTGTCTACTCTCTGATATCAGGATGGGCTCCTCCCAGGGTTCTACGAAGAAGCGGTGGTGGTGGAACCTGTCTCTTGTAGGACTACTGGGCTCCCTCGCCTCCCTCCCTCATACCGCCTCCGCCTGGGAGCCTGTCCACTTCGGTCTACGTCCACAGATTCCCCTGGGGGAACCAGCATCAGATCCACCCTCTCATGAATTTGTGAGTATCTGACCGAGTGGATGATTTGCATAGAATCACAAATATCAGAAAAATAGAAGAAAAAAGAGGCAATATAGGCTGATCGATGTTGTATAGAACTTACGCCACATCTTCCATCGCGGCATCAATGAGCATCTCGATCTCCATCGCCGGTTGGATATCCAACCACATACTCGTCTTCTGGAGGTTTCAGAGGATGGAGAGGAACAGGGACCCGCGGACCTGGAAGCCCCCCTTGTGGCCTCGTCGCATCCGATCACCATCGAACGCCTGGTGAATCGACACCCTTCCGTCATCGAGAACTACCTGGCGGCGGCAAGGTCGGGGGAAGCAGCGGTGGCCTTGTCGCCATCGGACTGGACGATGGATACTCTTGACGGCCCCAAAGTGACCGATAAGAAAAGCGTGCTCACCCTGGCCCGGATGACGGCCAATGATTACGTGGAGGTGCCCGGCAACACCGACTGGCAAGATATCCATGGCCGCTTTAATTACTCATCCAGCTTTGGCTGGAAAAAGGACGGGCTCCGGGGTCACGTTTATGCGGACAAGACAAACAGTACGATCGTCATTTCGCTCAAGGGGACCTCCCCCGCCCTGTTTGACGGCGCGGGGACCACGACCAATGACAAGTTAAACGACAACTTGTTCTTCAGTTGCTGCTGTGGCCAAGGGGGTTCCTATCTCTGGCGCCAGGTCTGTGACTGCCAGACCTCGGCGTTTACCGCCAACGTGACCTGCATTGTCGAGTCGATGAACGATGAGAACCGGTACTACCGCGCGGCACTCGACCTCTACGCCAACGTGACGGATCTGTACCCCAATGCCAACGTCTGGCTCACCGGCCACTCCTTGGGCGGGGCGATGACGAGCCTCCTAGGTTTAACTTATGGCCTTCCCGTTGTCACCTTCGAAGCCGTCCCGGAAGCGCTTCCCGCCGCCCGACTGGGTCTCCCGAGCCCGCCGGGGCACGACCCCAGACTGCCCCAGTCGCGACGGTATACCGGGGCATATCATTTCGGCCACACGGCCGACCCGATCTACATGGGCACCTGCAACGGGGTGAGCTCGGTGTGCACCTGGGGTGGCTATGCGATGGAGTCGGCATGCCACACCGGCCAGATGTGTGCCTACGACACCGTGGGGGACAAAGGCTGGCGGGTCGCTATCGGGACGCACCGGATCAGAGCGGTGATCAGCGATGTCATCGAGGCCTACGATCAAGTCCCCCCCTGCGCAGCCGAAGAGGAGTGTTACGACTGCGAGCTGTGGAAGTTCTTCCGGAGTAACGGGTCCGAGATCACGACCACGACCAGTACCACCGCCAGCTCGACCAGCACGACGTCGACCAGCACCTCCACATGCGAGACCCCTGGGTGGTGGGGATGCTTGGACGAGAGCACCACGACCACTGCCACTTCCACCAGTACCAGCTCGTCTCCATCAACATCATCCACCACGTGCAAGACACCGGGCTGGTTCGGCTGCAACGATCCCACCACCACTACCGATGCCACCCCGGGTCCGCCAATTACCACCACCCTGCCGACCTCGACCGCAACTTCCACCAGTACCTGCGAGCATCCGGGATGGTTTGGCTGTCGCGATCCCACGACGCCAACCGCGACGCAAACTTCCCCGCCGACTCTGACCTCTAGTTGTGAAAGCCCCGGATTCTTCTGGGGATGCTGGGACCCCGAAACCGCACATTCTCCCCCCATCACCGCACCACCTTGATACACGAATGTCATGTTGCGTTTAGATTATATATATATTGGCGTTGTTTCTTTTTGATAGTCCATTGGCGTTTTCGTTTTTATACATGTTTTGGCTCTACAAAGCATATGACGTCTACGAATGTTACACCGCTACTACTGTTGGTCACGGATATACTAGGTCGATTGTTTTTGATATGTCTGCTTGTTTCGGTATGCATCGTGAATTCAGAGCACTGCATAATTATATTTCTGCTCCGGCGTACTAGATCCATTGGAAGGAACTCCATTAGAAACTCAACTCTTACTGTGCGCGAGGAATGTACTCAGAATAAAATGGTGGATGGCGATGGCCCTGATAGTGAATACAAACAGGACAAACAGCAGCTATTGTTGATCTCCGCCCGCCGACTTGACCAGACGGACCTTCTCCTTCTCCTGCCTTCACCCCACTCCACCATCTCACGAGACATTCTCATTCATGGGGACGGTTGATCAATTATAGGCCTGGAGCCTCGTCCAGCCATCCATCACCATGTCGCGCCCGTTTCCCTACACCTACATCTCGTGCCCGTGTGCCGACACCCCCGTCCCCGACCCGGCCAGAAAGCGGAGATCGCGAGATTCCCCCCATAAGCCCCATCCCGAGCGCCCAAAATCCCAGGAGCTGCCCCAATTTGAGGATGAGGATGAGGACGAGAAGACCTTCGATCCGCGGTCCCCACGGTCCAATTTCTCCTTGTACCCCCCTGAACAGCTGCTCTACTGCGAGGATTGTCACCAGATCAAGTGCCCACGATGCATAACGGAGGAGATCGTCTGCTCCTACTGCCCCAACTGTCTGTTTGAAACGCCGAGCAGTATGGTTCGGAGTGAAGGCAACCGGTGAGTTCTGGGTGGCTTGATTATGCATTAGCATTATGGATCCAAGACGTGCCGCTAACGGGTTGCCATGCTCTGTCCAGATGCGCGAGAAACTGCTTCAACTGCCCGGCCTGCACGGCACCGCTCGCCGTCACGACATTGGAGAACATCACGGGAGGTGGCAGCCAGCAGGGTCCTTGGGTGTTGTCGTGTGGGTACTGCATGTGGACAACACTGGATATCGGCATTAAATTCGACAAACCCACCAATATCCGGACCCAGCTGTCCAAAATGACGGATCCCTTGTCCCAAGGCAGGCAGAGATCCAAAACGTTCGGAGAACTCAAGTCGCCGCTCTCAACATAC
Source organism: Aspergillus taichungensis (assembly GCA_002850765.1). Classification (NCBI taxonomy): domain Eukaryota; kingdom Fungi; phylum Ascomycota; class Eurotiomycetes; order Eurotiales; family Aspergillaceae; genus Aspergillus; species Aspergillus taichungensis. The sequence goes on along the minus strand of KZ559549.1, from coordinate 156,817 downwards.
AGATCGATTGACGAACAGTTCATGCCGTCGCAAGACGGTAAAACCGAGGAGTCTACAGCGACTAGCGAGCAGGCTCAGGCTCCTCTTGGTCACGACGCCAGATTTAACGCTTTGAGCAACTTCTACAAAAACCAAATCGCGGCGACATCGTCATCACCAAACGATCCATTGGGGACTGATTTTGGGGCGGGCTTCTCCTCACCCGGCGCCTTGAACCGCATCATGTCCCTTTATACCTCGTCCTCCCGACTCGGTGGACTCTACGGCGGCAATAAAAAGCCCAAGACCAAGCCACCAGTGATGCGCGAGGCTCTCACCGCCAGCGAAGGACTCAAGATTCCCGCCGCCGACGCCGAAACCTCGTTGATCAAACGGATTGCCTCCAAGGAGTGCGGATGGGACGGTCTAGCATCCATCGAGCAGCAGTGTTTCCAGCCCCCGGACGCCCGCTTCGTCGAGGATCTCCTTCCGCTCCCCGTGCTCCTCCGAACGAAGCGCTCAAAGCGCTGCAAATCCTGTAAACACATCCTCGTCAAGCCCGAGTTCAAACCGCAGTCGACCCGCTTCCGTATCCGTCTCATCGCTCTCAGCTACATCCCCCTGCCTACCCTGCGGCCCCTCACTCAAGGACCGTCCGTCCCCGCCCCCCCGCCAAACCTAGACGCCCTCTCTCCCTTGAAGCCTATCCAGCTACTCCTCACGTTGAAAAACCACATGTTCGACCCTGTGCGCATCACACTGGCCACACCGTCAGTGACACCAGGACGCGTCGCCTCCAAGGTTACAATCCTGTGCCCGCAGTTCGACATCGGCGCCAACAGCGACGTCTGGGACGAAGCCCTACAGACAACCGCCCCTGGAGACCAGCGCTCGTCACGCTCCGGCGGCTTGCCCGTCTACGAGAAAGTAGCCGAAGCCGGCAAAGTATGGGACAAGGGCCGAAACTGGACCACCGTCGTTCTGGAAGTCGTTCCGGGCATGTTACCTGGGGGAAGGCCCTCGACCAGCACCGCGGGTACCACCAAGAGTGCCGCCGCTGGTAAAGACAGCAATTCCGACGATGACAATGACGATGATGACGACGACGACGATGACGACGACGACAATACAATGATGCAGGGGTCTTTCGACTGGAGCGGACAGTCCCAAGATTCCTCGCAGAAGCAGCTCCAGCCAGACGAAGACGTGCTTGATATTCCGGTGTTCGTGCGCATGGAGTGGGACTCCGATAACCAGATCGATAATGAGCAGTCGATAGGGAAGGGCCCGAGCTCGGATACTGTCAAGAGGGAATTGGCGTATTGGATGGTGTTGGGGGTGGGGAGGATCAGTCGAGAGCTGGCGTAGTGTCTAATTATGGGAAATGAGATCTTATTTTTCCTCGCTGCTGTCTGTTGTCTTTGCGGTTGTTGTCACATCATACCCATTTTCTGTTCTTTAGTTTCCAATATGTTATTCAATTATTTTTCTCTTCTTTTTGGATTAATGGGTGTCTGGTCACTAGGTAGATATATATACATCGAGGGATTCTTGATTATGCTACATGATTGTGATCGTCGAAGTTGCTCCCATCCAACGAATCACAAGTGAATAGATAGATAAAGGTACAGACAGATCCGATCCTCTTGCAGAGCGGATAGTGTTCACGAAGTGGGGATCAACGCAGCCAATCTCAGTCGGATAAAGGGTTCTCGACTGCTGCATATCGTATCTGGAAGGAAGACGGTTCTAAGCAATGCGTAGCTGGGATCATCCACACTGCCTGACACGGTGCGACATATTTATGGTGCCCAAGCAGTCATGCAGAATCAGATAGTGCTGTGTCTTTCTAGAGTTTTTCGCAATGATGACAGTATGGTGTATGGTGGGTATGCTTCCACATGACGATCTGATACCCCAATCTCAGGTAATGGAGGATCCTGAACATTTGGGACTCGGAAGCGGGAGAGTCAAGATTGCACTTTGGTCATGCTTCCAGGTATTGTGGTGAATGCGGAGTAGGCCTTGGGGCTTAGGATTTCGATCAGGGAGATGCAAGCGCCTTCAGGGCATTCGATGCGTCGTGTCCCGAGATGTAGTCGGTATTGGCGGAGATGTTGCGCTCTGCGCGAACTCAAGCAAGGATGTCACTTTCTGGGTACGCTCGTCGAGACTTTGTGAATATTGTCTATCAAGCACGTCGGATCATACACCGGCTAGGTATAAGGAGATCACTCGTCGATCCCCAAGCCCAGCCCCTTCGCTTCGATGTCTTCCCGGAATGCCGCTCTGACGTCCTCTGCGGCGACCCGCAACCTCACTTTACCACTCCGTTCTCCCCTGCTTGGGATGGCGGAGCTTCCCAGGGGTCCCTTGGTTCCGGCACCGTACTCCAAAGCCAGGACGCCGGAGTTCATCAGCTCCATGGCTGCGAAACCCAGTGCTCGCACACGCGCTCCGCCGCCACCCGCGAGAAGGAACTCCTTGATGCCCGCACCTGCTGCGCCCGCAACGGCGACTGCGGCGTCGGCAATGCGCTTCGCCTCGTCTATGACGTCGCCGAATGTGGATTCGGAAATCCCGGTCCGTTTGACGCGTGCTAGCAAGGCGGCGAGGAAGAGCTTCGCGGAGAGTGGGAGGCAACGGAGGGATTGCTGGAGTGGAGTAGATGTGGCTTCCTGGATGGCTTGCTTGATAGTCGCGATCGTGACCCGTCCGGAGGACGGTTTGGGCTGGGCGTTCTTTTGCGGGGATGATATATTTTGCTTTCGGGCGGGGGTCTTGGTGGGAGTCGGGGGTAATGACTCTGTTTCGTCTGCCTTCATCGCATCTTCTTTCGACGCAGCCTCGCTGGACTGTTCTGCGATTTCTACTGCGCGGCGACAGATGTCCAGTGCACGCCGTGCATCTCCACTGACAGCAGCCACCTTCCGGCTCGCGAACTGAATAGCGTCTGCATCGACGATTTTCCCTGGGATATTCGCTAAACGAGTGCTGATGATCTCCATAAGGTCTGTATGCTTGTAGCCGGGGAAGGTGATACGGGTCAAACCGAGACGACTGGAGATCTTGTTGCTAAGTGTCCGCTCTGGCAGGTCCATGGTATTAGCCACGGCCAGAACGATAAGTCGAGAGTGACGAAGCGCTGGCCAATTGAAGAAATTGTACATGACGGACTGGTTGCGAGTCACCAGTTGGTCAAGCTCATCCATCAGCACTACACAAGACACTCGTCGAGGGGACGGATGCGAGAATTCTCGCTCAAGTAGATCGAGTGCGTGAGATGGGGATACCCGATCACCTTTCAACGCTTGCCACAGCAACGAATAAGACTGGTGCGGATCGGTGACTCTCATCCCGTTGATCTCGACGAAAATGAAATCATCCATCTCTTCGGCGAGGACGGCGGAATTCAACTGCGCAACGACCTCGCGAACTGTTGCCGTCTTCCCCGTTCCTGGAGTTCCTGAGATATAGATGCACGTCCCGCTTCCCTCCATGATTGCAGCACTGAGATGATTGTAGACGGTGTCGAATTCGCTCTTCCGACACGGAAGCGATTCAGGGACGGTTGAAACATGCAGTGAGGTGCGCGCTTGGCGGTATGGGGAAGCGAAATGAGAGGGCGAAAGTACACGAGTACCAAGAGGGGTGAATTCGAGCGGCTTTTTGACGACAATTCTGCAAGAGTTTGATCAGCATTTCGTTCAACATGATAGCAGTCACTACACATACCTTCTATGTGATGGAGTTGTAAGGGCCTTTTGGCGACGTGACTGAGGCGTGACATTCATGGAGGCCATCTTCTGCTTCTTCCTTGGAGTGGAGGGCGCAATATCCTCTTTTTCTTTCGTGTCGACATACTGGCGATACCGTTAGCAAAGCCCTGTCCTCCCACTCAGAGCACAACTTACATCCTCATCCACCTGCTTGCGCTTCTTGGCCGACTTGAGCTTATCTTTGATCATTTGTATGAGGTCGAAGATGTTGTCCTCCTGGTAGACCTCCTCCCAGACAAACTCCTCGGTATATCGGCCTTGTACCTGATTTACCCCCCTGCGACAAATGATGCTTTTATTGTATTCCGCCAGCTCCTCCTTTCCTTTCGGGGGTGCGCCATTCGGGTACTTGGCGAAGAAAGCATCCTTGGACATGACCATCGCCTTGCCAGTAATCGACTTGACGGGGTTGACATTAAAGTCCGCAGTCAGGTATTGTTCGTTGGGCAAAGCATCCGCCCGTCGCTTGTTCCGAGTGGACATGAACTCATCCGGGGACGCGAACCACATTATATTCGCCGACATGACCGACTCATCGTCATCATCTTCCTCTTCCACAAATTCAATGATAATCCCCACCCAGTCCTTGCCAGGCTCTGGTGACTTCAAGAGCACAATCTGTCCCAACTTGCATTCGAACGAACCCGTTCGCGCCCCGACAATGCGTCGGCGATGCTTGGGTTTGGCGCGGGAGGAGCGTCGTCGATTGGATTTCGGTGTACCTTCGGGATGATCTTCGTTTGTCGCCTCCTCTTTCAATGCGTCGTCGTTGGAATCATAGATCCATTCCCAAGGGAGATCTTCCTCGCCCAGTTCGTCGTCGGAATCCTCCCGGACCAGACCACCTTTGGTCATCCATTGCTGAGCTCGCTCGCGGGCATTACCTCTGCGAGTGTTGGCCGGAGCAGTTCCATTTGGTTCCGATGCCATTGTCGTGTGGAGAATGGCAAAGGATACGGAGTGGGAACGTTTAGAGAAATGTCTCTGGGAAAGAAGAGGACGCGCCAAGATGCGCGTCTGGACCAATACCGCCGGAGCGGAACTCTACCCTGTTTGCTTTGTTTGCATTTTATATAGTTCTTTCTCTATATCCTTATTAACTTGATTATATACTCTTGTAGTTCGAGACCACAATTGATCGAAATACATAATTGTCTTATATCATGTGAATTTGTGATTGAATATACTATAAGAAATTAGTTATACTATAATCATGATGTGATCCTTAGAATACCAGATCTAGCATGACAACCATGTTAATATATATAAAAATAGCTTCCTTAACTGTTCAAAAGTTTAAAAGACATGAGTATTATAGAAGCCTATTGTACACATCACCAAGTAAAGTTCATAAGAGGTATTTCAAAAAGAGGGTACAGGGGCTTACCAAGCCACATGAGATCATGATTATAGCTGAAACTGGCAAATCTCCAGGCCCCTCGGGGCCAGCAGTACAAGACAGTATTCAGGGACATTTTAGGCTTGAACGAGATAACATGCAAGCTTGACAGGAAGATAAAATCTAGAAGCTATCACAGCTAGATATCATAAAGTCCAGGTGCAGATAAACCAGAGTTTGTATGACCCTATCGACAGTACCTGCAAAGACACGATCCGCGTTAGCCAGGATAGGACAATGAGACCTAAGATCATCCTTAGGGATGTGGAGGAAAACGAAAACCTCTCCCGTGAACACATACCCATACCGAACTCCACCCTCGATCATGTAAGAAAATATCAGTGCAAATACGGCAGCAACTGGGCGGGTGGCATCGACTTCAGATGTGTCGCCCTCCGTGTCAATGACATCCCCCGCCAGATCCATCTCATGTAGACTCGCCACTGATATGGGCAGTGTCACTTTATGTGGCGCTTTGAACTCCACCGCGGCCACGGGCATTTGTCTTTCATCGGCCACAATACCTCGATTGGTTAGCGAATCCCACCAAAAACGAAGTACCATCTACCCGAAGGCAGCCATGGTGGTCGCGCTGACAACGAGTGCAGACAGTTCAAAGGGGAACAGTCACGGCAAGCACAGCCGCGGCGGCGGGCGATGGATACTATGCGTGATGGTTTGGCCATCTGCAAGATCACGCGTGGTTAGCCCTATGCCCTATGAAGTTCTCTACCGACGCAGGGAAGCAAGCAGAGCCAGGCTGCAAGGCACTGCTCAACGAACTGCGTTACATGTTCTAAAGAGAAAGTTATGAAGCTATTCGCAAGCGTTTCTGCGGTGGACAAGGCCGCAGGAGAAGGGGAGGATATACTCACTTTATGAGAATGGGCAGACGGTTGATAAAGGAAGAAGAGGGAGAGCTCATGAACTCATGAACTGCAGGGCTAGATTAACGAAGCCCTGAAGACTCTATTCACTGCTCAATTCTACAATCATTGTAATACCATGGACGGCTGTCGAGTTGGAGCGAAATGAGCTTCAACCCTCTACAATCCCCTTTCTCAAGGGGAAGTCGAAAACAATGGATTCATATTACCACGCATGGCTGCCAAACCTGTGGTAGGAACCCTTTCTTACCTCTCTTTCATAGAAGTAGTACAAAGCATCTACGCAGGGCTCTGGGGTCTGATACAATGGCACCCGACTTCGTCTTCGATGTTTGGATGTAGAGAGATGCAAACCCTAATCACATGATCCTCTCAATCTAGATATCGTGACTCCTGTACTTGAGATCATGTTTTCAGTTTTGAGACAGTAAGATCTAGACGAACAAGTGCTGAATTAGTACTGATCCAAAAATAACATACCCTACACGGGGACCCATACTATCAAAGTCAATTTAAGTGCTCAAAGCCAAAAAAAGAAGACTGGGTTTGAAGCGGTTCGACACGTTACTAGACATGGCGAGCCTTATGCTATCATATAGAATGCAGAGCTGATGAGAAGAGTCGGAGCAACTTTCTGTGCAGATGACAGAGACACCGCAAGACGAAACTCGGCGAGAACCATCCTGACACCCTGGCTATCATAGCCAACATAGCACATAGCTGGGCCGGTCCGCCTATTTCTCACACTACACGCTTTGTACTATATTATCCACCTTTGACAAACCCAGGAATATGCAGTTTCTGAACCAAGCACGTTCAGGTCCTAGAAAGCTTGGGATTTACCTCACCGGGCCTGGGTCGGGGATCGTCGAGGACAAGCTTCCGGAGGGCAGTGTTGGTTGGGGTAGCGGATGGGGGGGCTCGATCGTGGTAATGGATAGCGACAGGAGGCTTACAATTGCGTATGCTATGAACAGTATGCTGAGCGCGGAACGTCCTTCCCCAGCAGCATACATCAAGGCGGTTTATGACATACTTGGAACTACCCAAGTCCACGCCTGCCGCTCCGTCCCGTCGCCACATCTACTCCAGTCGCATGTTCTGTAAGCGCCGGTTTCACTGTCTCGGCCGACAGCAGGCGATGGCCTCCTCCCACACATGTGCCACCAAGCGAGAAGCAGGAGAGGGTTTTGACCAACGCCCGAGCATTGGTGTGGCCATTAACGGAACCCAGTGCGCTAGACCGCCAGAGCTCAGTGTTGGCGTCCTCGGCCCTGGGCTCAGGGTTACAAAACGTGCGCATGACGATCGAGTCCTGCTCATATCCCGCCTGTTGGCTAAGCACCTCCTGGATCGAAGGCCCTGGTGGAGGTACGACGGGGGCAACCCGGTTCCAGCCCTCCTTGCGGCACCCAAGCTAGAAGTCCGCCCCCTCACCCAGCGGCCGACAAATATCCTCCGTAACAAACTCGTCGATTGACGTCCCCGTTTTCCTTCGCACCAGCTCTCCGACGAGGAATCCCTGCGTCATGCCGTGGTATCCCATTGCGGTTCCAGAAGCCCACAGCGGCGCCTGGGACGCTAGCTTGTAGCTTGTCGGTTGCCGCCTCGACATCGTATAGGTCCTCCAGCATCATATTGTCCTGCCACGCGCTGAGACCAGCCGTGTGGGATAGTACTTGGCCGACAGTGACTTCCGACTTCCCCTTTGCTGCAAACTCCGGCCAGTGCTAGGCGCCCTTATCCTCGGGGGCAAGCACACCACGCGAGATGAGCATGAGAGCCGCCAGGTTGGTGACTAGTTTCGTGGTCGAGAAGACATTTACTACCGTGTCCTTTCCCCAAGGTTTCTTCGTCGATGCGTCGGCGTAGCCCCCCATAGATCCACCACGTTATCGCCGCCGTTTATATTCACGCACAGACTGGCATCGACGTCTTGTCCGGATGCGATGAATTTTTGCATCAAGCCGCGTAGCTTGGAAAACCGGGCGTCGCAGTGGCCTTGAATCTGGGCCATTCTGTTGGTAGCAGCGATTGGCCCATACAGGGAACTAGGCTCGAAAACAAAGCGAAGAAAGAGGTGAGCCCTATATATAGGTTCCGGTTGAAATCAGTGATGTTTGAAGCAAAGACTCGTGTTATGCCTGATAATAAGTGGGTGAGAACTCCGCATTTCGAAGTATTCCTTGTTGTCATGACCCACTCAACGTCTACATTTTTTTTTGGTACTTTACGAAAGAAGGCCCAGAATTGAGTGTGCTCAATCTCTTATTCTAGGCTCTTGTATCTATCTTACTATAAGAAAAAGAAGTTGGCATTCAAAACAATGGTGAGAAAAGTAGACAAAACACAATATCGACCATGACTATGATATATATATTCGGCTAGGAAGAATGATTCTGAATAACAGAACCAACGACAGTGACTAGACGTCGCATGCCTTCTGTACTCGCAAAATCAAACGCTCAATATGCAATTAATAAGTGTCAGCAAAACATCTCACGTCTCATCAAGACTGGAAGTTCATGTTGTAGCCTCCGGTTTTAGGGTCCTGCACAAAGTTGAAATTGTCCGTCGACAATCCAAAGGGTTTGAGTATGCCGTTCCCCAGCTAAAGTTCAACTGTTGTTAGCATTGTCTTTCAATATCAGGGGGCGTTGGCGTGTTACGAAGCCCAGAGGGAAAAACGCACATCTTTCAGCTTGCCCATCATGTCCCCCATTTCCTTTTCCCGGGCCGCATTGATTTTGGCAGGGAGTTCTCGAAGTGCCTTCTGGACGATGCGCCTGTCATCCGGCACTAAGTTATCCATACCAGCAAGTGCCTTGTAGTCCTCCTCAGCACCCTGCAGGTTACCCCATCCACCGAGCTGCATCTTGGCCCGTGCTCGTCGCATGAGCGCCTTCGCTCGAATGCGCATTATATTTCGCCTCCTCTCATCGTTCTCTTGAAGGCGCTTCAGCTCTTTCTGTTCTGCTTCCTCGTCGTCTCCAGATATCTCCACTACCGCATCTGCTGCCTCCGAGTCCGGCTTAGATGCTTGCTGCGCACTACTGTCTTCCTGGGCCGGGGCGGATGGGGGATCGAATCGATCCAGAGACTCGAGACAAGCGCTAGCAGCGCCAACCGCTTCTTTCCAATCCTCCATTTTCAAATAGCAAGCTGCCATATTACTGCGCACGACGGCGACTTCATACTCGAGGTAGCTGGGGCACGAGGCAAGCGCGCGATCGTAGCAGGATATCGCTTGGTCGTAGCATGACGCCGAGAAGAGCTGGTTCGCCTCGGCTTTTATCGAGTGGGATTCTTCCAAGAGTCGCTGTTGATTGAATGGACGCGGTTAGAATAGTTCGAGTGTCTTGGAGTCTGTCGTGGGGGAGGAGGGGCAACTCACTGCTTCCTCCGCAGCAGGAAATCGGGCATCATGGAAAACGTCTTCGGGTTCGCTGTCGCTATCAGAAGGATCCTTGCGGGGTTTGTCGCCCATCTTGGTGGTTTGTCAGAAGTTCACAGCCAGGGTACGTTACTAGAGCGAGGGTAATTCTAGCTGTCGGTGAGGTAAGTGGAGGAACAGATGGATCGGCATCGGGAACCAGTTTGCGCCCGCCGGGTGCCCGCTACTACGCGGGCCGGGGGCTTTATCGATAAGCGCAAGCCAACCCGACAGCTTATTTTTGTAGGAAAAAGCACCGATCAATTTGACCAGCTTTCGATAATATAATTTCTACAATAAAACCAATTAGCGTTTAAATCTTGTATTTTGACAAGGCGCGCTATAATGAATGCATCCATTATACCGAGTATATATCATTAATATCGTGTAGTCATAAGTAGCAACCATCATATAGTACACAAACCCAACCACAAGTCTAGAACTCCAATTCTTCCACTTCCATTCCACAATCGACACAGCGTTTGACTCCAATTCCAGTTTCTGGGTTTTCAATCGAGCGTCCCCACTGATGGATATGTCGTCGGCCATTTCCCAGGTCGTCACCAAAATTGCCGCCAGAGGCCCCTTGGCGGCTCCGTCGGTATGCATCGACTCGAGTGCGCTTTTTTAAGTCCTGAAGTTTGTTCTTGAATTTGGCCTCACGCCGCTGCTTCTTGTCGTTCTCACGTCGTTCGAATTCGGCATCTAAAGCTTCTGGAGAGCCCCATTTTTTGGGGGAGAAGGCGTACTCTTCCACCTGAAAGCGCAGATAAAGCATCATGTTGTTCCATGTCGACTTGTGCGGGTTTGGCCGTTCCAGGTGCGGTAAAAGTTCTTCATCTCGTAGTTCGGCTGGGGAGAAACGGGCTAATCAATAACAAGGTCACCGGGAGAATGGCCAGTCAGCATAAACTTACGATCTGTCAATAAGTAATCCTCCTTGGCCTCGGTCTTAGTCAAAAGACTATATTTCTCGGGATACTTCTCTTTGCAAGAGTGGCACACGCAGCAACGAAGCATTTCCTCCCACTTCCAATCAATCTCCAAGCTACCACACTCGCGACACGTCTTCTGCTTACTCCGATCCTCCAAGACACTCAGCCCCGGTTCGAACGGCCCTGTTCGATCACGACGTAGCGAATGAAGAAGCTGTTGCCTTTCCCATTCCTTCTGTGTCATATGAGCTGGTTTTTGCTCTGCCTTTTCGTCTCGTATGTGCAATGCGCGATTGTGGGGGTCATCCTCCTCGGTTAAGAAGCCTCCTTTGGTGTCTGTCATCTTGCTGAAGTCATATTCTACATATTTGGTAAAGTTGCGAGCCGGTCTGATGGTGTCAAGGGGACGATTTGCGTTCGCACGGCCATCTCGGACGTTCGCAGGGGTCTCGGACGCGGTCATGGAAGAATAACTTCGCTTGACGCCTGATGCGCTAGAACTCCGGGCCTCTTCTGCTTCTCGCTGTTCGCGAATCGCCTTTGCTTTCATACGGTTGACTTCCTGTATTGATAAGAGGTTATTGTCAGCAGAGAACGTAAAGGAAAGAAACGGAAACACCTACGATTCGGCGCAACTGTTCCGGAGTGAGAGGCGGACGAGGCATGTCTCCAGGATTCCCCGCCTTGGCCTCCATCGGTGGGGTAGAAGGGCGATTTGATGACATTGTCTTTAGACGAGTGCGATCCTGTCGAGAGGGTAGATTGCTGTTGCGATCGAGATTGCGGAGGAAGCCTTGTCGCCGCCGTTACACGTGATGATGACATTGCATGACTGGATCACGTGACGGAGTGTACTCGAAGGCGCTGGTCATGGTTGGTGGTATAGTACTTTCTAATTTATTGCACATAATGGAATTACAAGAGAAGAGGCCACGGCAAGGACTACCATAAGTCTCGAGAACTAGTGTATATTGTACATGGGTGACATACAACCTTCGGCAGGTCGAACACGGCTCCACTATGGGCTCGTCCAGGCCATTCCGGATTCGGCAGTCTTCTAGAATCTCCGCGGTGAGCCTGCGGGGTCAAAAACAATTTATACCACAAGATCTACATAGCTTTACAGCAGCATCAAGACACAAGCACTTCTTGATAGATGATATATGAGTAAATCTCATAGTATTAGATTGAGTGATGGAATTTTAAGCAGTGATTTTCTTATCAAAAGAGTGATTTTCGCATACCAAATATTAAGAGAATAGAATCGGCATAAACCACGTGACTACACTAAGAGTCACATCTATTTTTTGCCCCTCATCCTCTTATTTTCCATGCCACTCTTCAATCTACCCAATATCGACCTCAGTGATCATGCCGCTCATTCATTCCGAGGAACAGCCTCAGGCTGGGTCAGCATCGGAGCTACCGGACAGACTTCCCTTTCCGCCGGTCACGTACTCCCATATCTTGAACTGTTCTTATCAAAATTGGCATCCTCGGTATGATCCCTCGTGTTCATAAGTCCTCTAGCTTCATAGCTGCAGCTACTGACAACGACTGTACCTAGCTATCGCACCTTCACCCCGAAATCTCGAGCCATTCCCTTGACCCCACAGTTCGTCTCGTACCTCCGCGCCGATGGGATCGTCCTGCCGCCAGACGAGGCGCGACCGACCGACCCCGACGACGACGATGATACCTTCTCCGATGACGACGCAGACGAAGAACCAGATCCATCGACCGAATGGCGAGAAATTCACGACCGCGTCAAGTCCACGATTGCCGAATTTGGAGGCAAGGTGACCCCGAAGCTCAACTGGAGCGCGCCGAAAGACGCAACTTGGATGGCGGCGACAAACGACCTCCAATGCCAAAGCCCGAATGACATCTACCTTCTCCTCAAAAGCAGCGATTTTGTCACCCACGATCTGGAACACCCATTCGACGGCTGTGTCGGCGATAGCACAGAGGACACTCCCTCTCCCCCACCCGAAGTTCCCTATAGTCTTGTCCTCCGCAAATATGTCAACTTCAACCCTGCGCTTGAGTTCCGGTGTTTCGTGCGCAACCGGGTCCTGCTCTGTATGTGTCAAAGGGATCAGAACCACTACGATTTCCTTTTTTCGATGCGCGATGAACTTCGGTCCCGGATTCAGGCCTTCTTCGACGAGAAGCTCAAAGATACATTCCCCGACCCCAACTTCGTCTTTGACGTCTATGTTCCGCAACCGTTCCAGCGTGTGTGGCTGGTCGATATCAACCCGTGGGCCGCGAGGACGGATCCATTGCTGTTCAGCTGGCTGGAAATCTTGAACAAAAAGGACCCCATCGGCATCCAAGAAGACGACGATGTGGAGGAACAGTTTGTGAGAATCTCTCTCAACGGTGATGTCACCACCCACAACGGAGCAGGCGAAGAGATCGAAGAGATCGACTCCGAAAGCGACGAGGACGAGGACCTCGACGAACACGACGAAGACACCCCGTTCCTCCCGGAATTCCGTCTGATCAAGCGCGACGATCCCGAAGCGTATGCGTTCACGACGACCCAGTACTCGGCCCATAAGTTACCCCAAGAGGTGGTAGAGGCTTCCATGACTGGACCGGGTGGTATGAGCGAGTTTTTGGGCAAATGGCAGGACATTCTGGCCAAGCAAGCGCAGGAATCGGATACAGATAGCGAGACTGCGTGACGGCTTTCTTTTGATTTTTGTTTCCTTCTTCGATATCTCTGGCGGCGTTTATTTACAGGCACTGCTTTGCATTTGGGCTAGATGGCGTTCTAAAAAATACGGCGAAATGTGCCATTACACAAACATCTCACTGTCTCTCTCTTAGTGGAATGAATTCCCACACTTCTGGTTTTCGGTGCAGCCTCATCGCATAAGTCATAGTACATGCTGGTATCAGAGCGTAGTAGTAGATAAATAGTGGCAACTGACCGACAAATCTCAGCGGTCAACCATTACAGCTTATGCTTTTTCTGCCCGGAGGCCAACCTCCGGAACTCTTCCTGAGGCACCCCCTTAAGGAACCGCTTCAGGCCCTCAAACACCTCGAGGCCATTCTGACGGTCCAACACCTCCCGCTCCGGCCGACGGATCAGTTCCTTGATCTTCAGCAAACTGGACTGGCTCAGATGAGCACCCAGGCGGTCATCGACCTCTTCGAGCACCTTCTTCAGAAACCCAGCCGAGTCATCCGATTTGCCCGACGGGGCCGCGATGACCTTGTTGACAAAGCCCGTCGCTACCAGCTCGTCACAGGTAATCCGCTTGCTCATGATGAGGGCTTCGTTGGCCTTGGCGATACCGAGGCGTTCGACGAGAGCGCGCGAGGAGCCGCCTTCAGCGACGAGGCCGAGTGACGAGAAGGGCGTCAGGAGGAAGGTGTGCGGAGCGGCGTAGATGAAGTCGGCCATGGCGATCAGCGCTGCGGAGAGCCCGACGGCGGGGCCGTTCAAAGCCACGACGAGGATCTTGGAGTGGTGCGCGAAGGTGTGTGTCAGGTCGAAGTTGTTGATGACGAAGCTGCGGGTTAGTTCGCGGCGCACGTTGGTGCTGGTGTCGGCGCTGGGGCGCACTGCTGTCACGTCCGCGCCGCTGCAGTTGGCGTTAGATCGGGGCTGGTTTGGTCTCTGTGGGATGGTGGAGGGAAGGACAGAAAGGAAGGACGGGATCCGCTTACGCTGAGAAAAATCGCCCGCTGCCTGTCAGGACTGTGATGAAGATGTCATCTCTCTCATCGATCTCTCGGAGACGTTCGCCGAGTAGGTAGTAGAGGTCTGCGTTGAGCGCATTCAGCTTATCGGGGCGGTCCAGAGTGACAATGGCTACCCGATCTTGGTAGGTCACTGTGATATTCTGGTCCGTCATTGTGGAAGAAGTTGAGGGGGAAGATAGTGAAACGAGTATATGTAGCTGGTAATACAAGTCTAGCAAGGTAGCGACAGGTGAGAGAGGCTCTTCTAGATCAATTGAAGCGGATCACTCAATTTATCAATTGCTGTCTAAACGCCTCGGATGCAAAGAGGGGAAACCCGTTAATTGATTAGACGAATTGACCAATAATCTTGGGTTCCCATGGGGTATAGATCGTCTTGAGGGTAAAGGATGTCAGGGACAGACAGCTCCGGCTGATGTTTTGCGGGGAGACCGACGGACCGAGATCCCAGCCGAGGCCCATGGTAAGTCACGGGAACACGCGGTCGATCATCACATTAGAGCGATAGAAGTTGTCGCAAATCGTGTCTTTTTAAGACTCTCAAAGATTTCCGCTTGATTGGAAGGGTATCACTAAGGTATCAAGGAATTACATACAATAACACCGGTCAGGTGCGCCAGCCCCTGTAACCTTTTATCAGCATTCAACGCCAGAGGGATTTCATCCACGCCCACCCGGAAATTCATGGGGATCCAGCTGCTCACTGCAGTGACCCGTCACAGCCACCTCGTACCTTTCTTTACAAGGCGCCCGAGAATTTCCTACCGGCCCAGGAAGAGCCATTTTCTTGGTATTCTTGGCGAGTGATGGCGACTCTCTTGAGTTCCTCCTTGTTAGTCGCGAACCGTGCACCTCCCAGCCATGCGAACCGGATCGGACTGTTTCCCCGACTCGTTAGCATGTGTCTGCAGGGGATGAGAGAAATAGACTTTGGTTACTGACTCTTGAGGACGCCGCACCCTCACCACACACTCTGTAGACGCGGTCTGACGTAGTTCGGTTTCCCTAAGTTGAAATAGATTAGCCACATTCATGCTTGACGTTCCGAAGTAGAGCCATACAGGCGATCCATGAAGCCTGGTAGCAGGGCATTTCCACCAACAACCAACACATTGGCCAGGAAGGCCGGATGGAGTCCGGTAGGTAACACAGACAAGCTTTGCAGAATCATATCCGGAATTCCAGCTTGTTTCATACCGATATCGCCCGGCGTGAACAGGATTTCTGGAACGGTGAAGCGCTCATTGCCCAGAACCAAAACATCTTCCGATAATAGCGCCGTTTCCGAACCAGACAACGTGCTCTTTCTCTTTTTGAGGTTTAAGAGGGGATCATGGGGACGCATAAACCCCTTGACGCCGGCATTGGGATCGGGAAGAACATAGTCCACAACGACACCCTCACTGGGGTCGGGTTGACCACGCTTGCGGTTTCCTTTCCACGCTTGCTCCATCTCACCGGGGAAGTTATTGCTCACGAAGCAGACCGCTTCCTTGACATCGTTCATAATATATGTCTCATCCACCATGTTGTACTGCCGCATCGATACCATCTCCTTCAGGTAGTTTGTAAGATGCTTCCCACCGAGATCTAGTCGACGAATACCACGCTGAAGAGGTCGGCCTTTGTAGACAGGCGTCACCGTGGTGTGAGAATAGCCGGAATCGATGACGAGGAGGCATTCCGCTGGTGAAATGGGGCCGTCTGGGTTTTGTGCCAGGGGATCTCCGAACAAAGACCGGATCTCGTTCCAGGCATTCAACGAGGGGCCTAATATCAAACGTATAGTCAGCAAAAAGTTGGAGGCATTCCGCGATGCCATTTTATCGCCTCACCGATGGTTCTCAAGTAGCCACCAAAGCCCCATTCCTCCATTACAATCTCATCGGCATTCTTTTGCAGTATCGGCAACGCGTTGGGGGCTTCCGTCAGTACCAGTGTCGTCTCCTCCGGGCTCGCAATGCGAAGGTCTTTGCGCGCCGTCTTCTCGTCAAAGAACGAGTGCTCCCATATCTCCTTCTCCGCCTCCCAGTTGACGGTGTAGCCTTTCTCGACCGGGCGTCGAAACATCAACTCGTTCCAGTCCGTGACGTGGGTGTGGAGCTGCGAGCCGATGTAAACACGATTGTTCCGTGTTTTCGTGAGTGCATTCGGTATCGTAGCGCATGTTGAGAGGAGTTGCGATCCATCGTCCGAGGGCACAGAATCGGGCGCATATCCCGCTTTCATCGTATGCGCCCCATTGTCGATGACGAAAGTCTTGCTCGGTAGCGATGGCGCTTTGGCGATGGAACCTCTGCCGGAGGGGCGAGGCTTAGCCGTGCCCATATCCTTCGTAGTTCGTATTATGGATCTTTTCAGTAATGTTGCCGACTTTGCGGAGCCTCCCAGAATGAGCAGATGGAGAAAAATGTCAACAAGGAAGCTCCGCTCTCAGAAATGATTTCGTCGGTGATAAAGCGGAGGGATCGACCGCTGGATAGGTGGGTGGGTTTGCAGTGTTTGCATTCTTTGTATGTGCGAGTATGCGCAGTTTTGTCATGCTCATTTATTGGCTTTTCTCCAAAGTCCATGTCTGGTGGAGAATGTCATACTTTTGTAAGTCTTTCTCCAGACGGATGAAACTCACAGTGCCTGCAATGCTACTTCTGAGGACAATTCGCATCTCTGATCTGGAGAGGCGCATTTTCCAGGCACAAACCACGTGACACGGAAGTCGGTCGCGTTGCCTCCGCTCCGCGCTCCATTTCCCTCTTTTTTTTTTTTCCTGGCCGATCGCCGGTCTTGCCCCATCTGGTTCACTATGCAACAGGGATCGCTGGAATGGATGTGAAAAACCTCTCCAGTAATTGGAAGAAGCTCCAGGGGTCTATCAAAAAGGAGAGTGCTTCTTCCCTCTCCACAAAACGCAAGAAGCCCGATTCTGCGGACCAAAATGGTGTGGTGAAGAAACGGAAATCAGAGTCAACCGCCGCAAAAAGGACCTTTGACCAAACGCGCATCACGAAAAAGCGGAAAAGGATGCCCGAACACAGCTCGAGTCAGACCGATGATGGTGCCAAAGAGGCTGCCGGACAGTCCACCTCTCGGAGAAGTTCGATGTCTGCGAGTCGGACAGAAACAAAGACCGCCAAAGCCAATGAAGGCCGATCCAAAACGTTAGTAGTCCCGTATCGCGGTTTATTGTGAAAATGATGGGATCGCTTGCTAAAACATATCTTGTGTCTACAGTGCCGAGATCGGTAAATACATCGCGATGGATTGCGAGATGGTGGGAGTCGGTCCCAATCCCGACAGCGCCTCCGTGCTCGCTCGTGTGAGTATCGTCAACTACAACGGCGAGCAGATCTACGACTCCTTCGTGCGACCCAAAGAAATGGTTACCGACTGGCGAACACATGTCAGTGGCATATTACCGAAGCATATGGTGGACGCTCGTACGCTCGAGCACGTCCAGAAGGAAGTCACCGAGATTTTGGATGGGCGCATCCTCGTGGGACATGCGTTGAGCAACGATTTATACGCCCTCATGTTGAGCCATCCCAAGCGTGATATTCGTGATACCAGCAAACACCCACCGTATCGGAAAGTCGCGGGGGGCGGATCTCCTCGTCTGAAGGTCCTGGCTTCCGAGTTTCTTGGACTCAATATCCAAGATGGAGCGCATTCTAGTGTGGAGGATGCCAAAGCGACCATGCTACTCTATCGGCGGGATAAAGACACGTTTGAGCGAGAGCACGCAAAGAAATGGCCGGTGCGTGTAGCCGTGGAGAAAACGGCCGACTCGGAAGGGGACAAGAAAAAGAAGAAGAAGAAGAAGAAGACCCGCAAGAGGTGACCGTCTTCATTGCAACAACTACTCCGCATTCTATGATAGACCTCCTTGAATTGAAGATACCCTACATACATTTTGGAAATAAAATCCTATTCTATATATCTTCCTGTACTTCGTACTAGAGTAAACAGGCGGAACCGTGCGGGGAGTTTCCGTTGGTGCATAAAACTAAATCGATATACCTTAGTCAGACTTATACAGAGTTATACAGGAGATCGCACTGATTAAACCTAAATCGGACTAGCGTGTTATTTGCGCTGGACTTCTGGATAGACTCATTTACTCATCTGATGTAAACCTCTCGGTCAAGAGTCCACAATAATCCAAAACATAGAAGATTGCGATGCCTCGGATTCCCACTTCAACGATTCTGCAGGCATACCATCAACATCGTCTTCTTCCTCGTCTTTTACAAGAATGCCGCACGCTAGACTCTGCAAGAAACGAACTGCGTTGGCTCCGTGAGCGAGCCTGCAGTATTGCTAGCAAGAGTACCGGGAGATCCACCGCTGGATGGAGGACACTTCTACGGTCGATGTGCATCGCGCGCTCGAAAGGAGTGCCCCTGCAATATATACTAGGAGATCAACCGTTCGGTGACTTAGAGATCCTCTGTCGAAGAGGAGTGTTGATTCCCAGGTGCCTTGACTTTCACTTGCCACAATTATGTATCTTCAAGTTCTCTGCTGATGGTAGATTGTGTGTCTAGGCCAGAGACAGAGGCGTATACTGTCCACACAGCGGACTTGATACGCTCCTATCTCCGAAGACGTAAACGGCGTGGGGAAGCGAACGATGACAGCCTGCGTATTGTAGACATTTGCAGCGGCACTGGATGCATATCGCTGTTGTTGCATGCGCTTCTAGCTCCCCATTTGAAAAAGCTGTCCGTTCTCGGGATTGATCTCAGCACCACGGCTCTTGACCTAGCCCATCAGAATCTGCAGCACAACCTTAGACTGGGTCTATTGTCTAGTCGCGCAGCGGCGGAGGTCACTTTTGCTCGTGGCGACGTGCTCGATTTTAACAGCAGTGGCGTTCCCGGTGTGAAACAAGTCATGCTTGGCCAGCCAGAATTCTCTTCCCATGGAACCGCTCAGTGTGATATTCTGATCTCGAACCCTCCATATATCTCTATGGAATGTTTTCGCAATGGCACCACCGCCCGTAGTGTACGACACTTTGAACCCCAGCTGGCATTGGTGCCACCCACCCGACAAAATTCTACTATTACCGGCGTTAGCAACCCAGAAGATGTGTTCTACCATCGCATCATATCGCTGTTCTTCGAGCTGCAGGCGAAGCTTCTAGTGCTCGAGTGTGGAGATCGCCCACAGGCCAGGCGTGTAGTCAGTGCTTACACAGCGCTAGCAAATCAGTTGGCGCCAAACGATAGCATGTCGGTCGAAATCTGGCCACCAAAGGATGGCTTAGTTCCAGATGATGACAGTCTGAACCTAGAGAGCGAGGCATGCGCTGTTCTCATACAGCCAAAATACGGAGACCCATGAAATCGGCATCGCAATCGACAATCTTCGTGAGAATCAGAAAACACACTTTAGCCCCCTCCAGGAGCCATATCGAATTGGATCGATAATCAGTCACCAAGCCCACAAACAGATAGTGGTTGCATGGCGGCTTCGGACAAAATGTCTTAGCTTCGATAGTACTCCACAGCAGGGTGTCGTCCTCGCCGGCATACTTGAAACGATTACCAAAGTGGAAACGTCAAGGCGGCCGTTGCAACAATTGCGCCTGGACGTCTCATCTTCTACCTCGGTCAACATGGCCCACCGACTTCACCAAACATGCCGTCTATCTACACGTACTAGAAATCATACATCTAATTAAAACCTTATTGTTGAATTAGTGTACCGATTCACAATTTGATCATACTGCTTGACGGATGCATATTCCATCAGAAATCTAGAGCTCAAATGCTTTGTTGATTCAACCTTGAACATATGGAACTATGCCCATTTCCCTAGCAGTCCCATCAAAGCCATCCCGGCAACTAGCGAGATACCACCTGTTGCCACTCGCCCTAAGGGTGCGTCTAGGAGTTCCCCACCGTCCATAACCCAATCGCGCGCCCACATGTCGACCACCCCGACCCAGACGAGGATACCGGCTGACAGGGCGTCGAGCGTGCCCAGTGCGACTAACGTGTTGCGCTCGTTACCATTGAATGATTGCAACACACCTAGTCCGATCGCCATACCAATCGGCGTAATAAGCGCAAAAGCCGCTGCCATAAAAACCTTGTTTGGGAACACTCTTCCCGGAAGCAGAGCAATGCGCGCCCCCAGTGCCAGACCTTCGAAAAATTGGTGAAAGACGATTACCACTAGCAGGGTCTTGTAGAATGAGTCGCCGGCCACGACGAGAGTCACGCCAATGAGCACGCTGTGGAAGATCACACCTGCCTCCATGACCAGCACGGAGAGCTTAGAGTTGGGTCGTGTCGGGTCCATCGGAGCGCCGTGATTGTGGCCCAATGCGGCGAGCGTCGCCGCCTGGGACTGTTGATGCGTTGGTGACTCCTTGGGTGAATGCGCGCCGCTTTCGGGTGTCGAATCGCCGGCGGGTAGTCTGGAGGCTCGCGCAAGGATCACGCGGTGTCCAATGTATTCGGTTAGGAAGGAGATGAAGATGCCTGCCATGACTATCGACGAGGTTGTGGCTTCGAAAGTAAGTTCACCCAGACAGTCGTTGGTGAACATGAGGTTGGCGTGCGTGTAGAGCTGTTGACCGTCAGCCCCCATAACTTTGTCTGCAGATAGGGTGAGGGAACGTTGAGGGGGAAAAGGAAGACCCACGTGAATAAACGCCGTCGAGATAATCACGCCGGTTCCAAACTGCTTAACAACTGTCGAGACCCACGTGTTGAGAGAAGGGAAAGGAAGCTGGGCTAGCAGCATGGGCAGGAAAACACCAATGCTGCTGGTCACCAAGACGACAAACAAGGTCCCAATCCGCAAGGGCACGTCGTAGTCACGGTTTTGAATACCACATGAGGAACCGCCACTCTCACCCTCATTCTCCGATTCCCCGGGTCCCACGCAGTGTCTGTACTGGTTATCAGTTGAAGTTCTCGTGATTCCATCATCCAGAAAAGGGGTTGGCGTACTCAACACCAGCGTGGAAATGGCAATTCTTTTCGCCGTGACCGGATGATTCACTCGAGCTCTCACTGCCATGCTCATGACCACCTTCTGCCGCAGCTTCTTCCCCAATGATCTGGACTTCATTCCCATCGTCATCCTTGCAGAATCTAAAGAACGGAACAATAACCAATCAGTTCCATTGCACAAAACACCGCTAGAGACAGCTATGCTCACCGTTCTTCCCCATGAGAATGGCATCCAGTGTACTGTGCCGGCACCTCCCCCGTGGGAGTCGAGGTCAGAGACACTTGGACTTCGGAGCCATCACCATCGATGCAAAAGACATCGTCTCCGTGACTGTGGCACCCAGTCACAGCCGTTGCGGCAGCCAACGACGTAGTCGTCGCTTCAGACTGCGCGTGCACAGCACTGGCCGCGAGGGACGCTAGAACGAGGCCACGAAAGATGGAGAGCATATTGACAGTCTCTGTTTTCTAGCGAAATAGTAGTCACAAAGAGGAAAAAGAATCTAAAGTCCCGCTCAGATTCTTTATATGCACAGTCACTGTCTCCCAAGGTTAACGGGATCAAGCACCTTCTTCAGCACGGTTCTTCGTAGAATAAGTTTTTTTTTTTTTTTCTTTTCTTTTACCTCCCTACTATCATACGGTCTCAATCCTACATCGCATGGGTCATCATTTAATTTAATGAGCGTCATATCACGCCCATCATCAGACGCTCCACCACAGAGTTTTCATTACGAGCATGGTCATTGGCAGCGACCCAGTATCCCAAGGCACGGCAAGAGCAGACTAACTCCCAAGGTGTCCATCGCCAAGATAGAAAGCCAAGAGTCTCCCATGGAGAACCAACGCCGTGACCGGGAAAGGCAGTGAGATTACACCGGGGCAAAGGCTTGTTCTCCCCCCAGGGTCCTCATCCGACGTCCTTGGCATGTTCCGCTCACTCTCTTGGCATAAAGCCTGTACTTGGTCTTTTTGCTTGCCCTGGCCTCTCGTTTAGACTCCGTCTCGCGGTGCTGACCGACCATCCTAGCAATAAATGGTAGTCTCTGTCGGATGAGGCCGATGTTGTGCCATTCGGTGCCCACAGGGTCGGTCCACCGGGTCCCTTCTGGCGTGCTTCGCGTTGATCTTTCGGTTCCTCCGAATTGATTGAGGGTTGTACTCGGTAGGGAACACTTTAGTAGTGAATGCCAAATACTTGAAACTGTTAGGTACGAGGCTAGAGTGAAAGTTTGGCTTGCGGTCCTGAGTAGGAACAAGGTCGCCTTCATACCCCCCCACACACTAGTAACTAGGGCATGGTTCGAGCGCTACATGGTATATACACAATTTAGGAGATTATGCTGGAACAAACAAGATCCAGTACCCTATTTTAGTCGAAACTAAAAACTCCAAGAATCCCAAACACCCATTCCCAACTCGTAACACATTATGTTATTTACAGGCCTAGTCAAACGGAATGGGCCGCAACCCGGACCCCCCCACGCGCTTCCGCATCTCAGCACCTGCGGCCACGCTACTCGGAACCTTAATCCCACAGCAGTCGCCAAAATGGTCAGTTTTCATGCCATGGGGGTGACCGTCACTGTGGACGTGGTCGTGGTGGTCGTCCTCGTCCTCCAGATCCTGTGCGCCCTCGCCCATCTCTGGGGCGGGCGGCAGGAGGCTACCGAATAGGAAGTGTTGCATGATGGGTAGTTTCCCCAGGACCTCCTTCACGAACATCTTCTTCATGCCGCCTTCGATCTTGGTCCAGTTCTTGGCGCTGGAGATGTCATCCAGCATGGGGCTGTGCCACCGTAGGCCCTTGACCGTCTTGACGCTGTCCACCCATCGCACCTGGTCGAGATAGATATATTTGTCGCCTTCCTCGTCCAGCACTGCCGAGTTGTGAATCCCCAGCGGGGTAATGTAGGGGTGGCCGACGAGCTGGGAAGCGCCGAACAAGAACGGCAGAAAGTGGTAATCGTCGAGGCCCCAGACGCCATGGGACCCCGCAGGTTCTAGGTAGTACGTGCTCTGGACCTCGCGCATAAGATGCATATAATCGACGTAGACACGGAACACGATCATCGCAAAATCGTCGGCGGAGAAGATCCCCAGCTGCCGGAGACACAGCAGCCACATCATGAAATTCAATTCGTGGCCTGAGCCATAGTCGAGACGATCGCGCGATCCCAGCGAATGGACAAGGTAGGTCGACAGTTCATCGATGGCACTAGCATCCTGCAGGCCGAGGATTTCACGATGCCAGGCGGCACTCTGCGCACCAACGTCGTCAAAGAAGTCGCGGAACGCGGGATTGCCAAATCGCGAGCCCCCCTGATCGGCGGACGGGTGCCGAGTGAGAACCTCCCGCATGCAATCGACCACAGATCGGGTCTTGGAAACACCTGGGGATGCAGGACGCTTCTCGGCATTTGTGGCGGATCGGCCCCGCACTGAGTCGGAGAGGCCGAAAATGAAGGCGACAATTAGGGTGTAGGTGGGCGAGGATAAGAAAAGCTCATGGTCATGTCTCGATAGGATCCGACGAGCAGGTCGGATATACTTGTTCGATGATAGGTCTGGGACTGCGGGGAGCGCCGGGGTGGGCGGTGCTGGGTCTCTGTTGGGCCCGGACTGCGACTTGCTCTTGGTCGATCGAAGTTCAGAGAGCTTCTTAGATAGATCAATGTGGGGTTTGGGGGCCGACTTGGACCCAGGTACTTGCGACTCCATGATTCTTCAATACAGACTTGCGCGATGAGTTTGGCTGGGCGTGGAGCTGGGAAAGAGAGACAAATGAAGAAGTGAGGCAACAGAGTCAGTCCAGATAGTATGACATGGGCGGTGTCGATCAACCCGCAGAATTCCTTGACCGCCTGATTGGTGCCCCGCGGTGGTGGATTAGTATTACAAGATATAGGTCTATAATACAACTATTCGTTTTCAACACTCCAGTTGCCCCGAAAGTGATGAGATTCAGTCTAGTTTGTTTGGTGTTTTGTACAGGTGAGTATACCAGACATTTCAATGACTGTGATAGGTTTGTAATTACTACTTTGACGTCAAGCATTGGAGTCACGAAGATTCCATTTCCGCGTTCCCCGCATTGCGATATACAGTAGGAGGGATATCAATTGACTCCAAAAACTTCCATGGCCCTCTACTTAGTTGTGAGGGGTTCGCCTTCCGTAGATCCACCGTCCGTACTCGGCCTGATCTGGTTCGCACCAGCCGCATGAAAATCAACGGGGCTGAAAGGTTTCCCATCGTTGAGGTTCAACGGTCAAGACGAGAACTTGTCCAAGAAGTAATTGCACAGCTGTCACGGCAGTAGATCAAATTCCCCAGTGGGTAAGTCAGGTTGAATGATGGATATCAATCCGTCGTGAAGGCGGTTTGCATCCTCGAGAGACGGAAGTTCCAGTAAAGAGCATCGTAATGGGGATATTTTCACCACCTGTTAGACTGCCCCGTATGGGAATTCAGTCTTCTGAGCACAGATCTGTAGAGAGTACCCCAAGTGGACAGGGTTGGTCAAGATGGAGATGCCGACTGAGTGAAGAAGGGCGACCTTTCGAGGGTTATGAAAATTCAAGGCGGACTCCAGAGCGAAGGCGATACGTGTCGATGAAGGTCACAGGGACAGATGGTTGAAAATCATTGACCAGCACTGTCTGCTGTGTTGTCCCCGTCGCCAGTAAAATCGGCCCAGAGAACCACATCCGGCGGTGGACTAAGCCTTGTGCACTGTACAGATGGCGTCAATATCATTGAGTTGTTTCGTCGTCATGTGCATATACGGATTCATATCATATCGCCATAACTGTCGTCATCATCATACCCCTCCCCAGGTCAAAACGCCGTCCGACAAATCTTTACGCAAGCCATGCGCGGAAGTTAATCCACCCAAAGAGAGCAGCCCACCGCAATCCCGCATCGAATTAAATCAGCTCAGATCCTCTTCCTCTTCCTCTTCCTCATATTTGGGCAGGACGACATCCCACCCGGGATCCTCAAGGTCATCCACAGTGTCACCCTGCGTATCGTCCTCTCCACCACGTTTCCGAAATCGGAACGCGATCGACTGTCCGTTCTTCAGCTCAGCTGCCTGCAGAGTCCCTTGCCCCGCTGTAGCCTTTCTGCCTGCGCTCTTTGTGAGGAGTTCTTGTGGCAGGTCTGGCTCCAAACTCGTCCAGCCCTTCTCGAGATCGTTCTTGTCCACGGGTACCCCGAACTCGATGTCCGAGGCATTGTCGGGAACCACGTCACCGTTGATTTCTTGAAGGCCGCGACTTTGGAGAGATCCGAGAAGCAGCTCTTTTGTACTGGCGATTGTGTTCGTCGGTGGGAGCATCAGGAGCACGGTGGTTTTGTGCTTCTTGAACAGGAGCGTCAAACTGAGGGGATCGGGCGGAGACTGCGAGGGGCGTGTCAGTTGATATCAGATTAAACAATATCACGTATATGTTCTATTGTCAGTATACATGACAAACAGGAGGTTGCGTACCATGGTGAGTGATAATTCGGACAAAGATGAGTTCATGTCAGAGGAGAGAAGCGGGAAGTCATTCCATAGTTAGGCTGTCGGAGGAGATGAGACGCTCGGACCAACCGCCTCCCCCAATACTTTCTCGGATCTTCCGTCTCCATCTGCAACTTCACTCCGACCATCCAGAATAAATAAACACACCACCATCCACACCCATACCCAATCCCATCCAGCACAGTGTGAACACCGAATAGTTCAACGTTGCATCCAAAATGGCCACCCTAACCTCCTCGGACGCAGAAGTCACCAAAGGGTCGACAATCCTAGCCAAGTTCAGGAACTGGGACAAGCTCTTCGAATCTGACGCACCGCCGCGCCTGGGGCTTCACGTTCGCCAACGGGTCCACTACACAGCGCTGGCAGCTTTCTTGTCAGGCATGACGATCGGGGTTCCGCATGGGTCCAAGAAGGCAGCATATCTCTTCCGAGCTGAAAACGCCCATCGGGTTCCCAATTCACCCGGCGGGTGGTTCCAGTACCACAAGTGGAAGAACTACGCGATGGGCAGTCGGGGCCTGATGGAGGGCCTGAAGATGGGAAGTGGGCTGGCGCTTGGTGCGGTTGCGTTTTCGCTGTTTGAGGAGACGGTCGACTATGCGCGGAATGATCGCAGGGATTTCTTGTCCACTGTTACGGCTGGGTTGTCGTTTTCGGGGATCTATAGTTTGTTGAGTGAGTCTTTCTTTCTTTTTCTGGTTTGAAGAAAGTAGGTGATGTGGGACTGACTGATTGGTGGCGCTAGAACGACACGATGTGTTCACTGCTGCGCGGACAGCCAAACTGGGCTTGAAGCTGAGTCTCACCTATGGGCTGTTGCAAGATGCGCTGGAGACTTTCAAGGGGCACCCACCGGCATATATCGAGTTTATCACGGGGAACCGTCGATCCAAAGAGTAAAAGGAACTGGAAAACAGGATCAACAATCATACGCGGCTACTGCTCAGCGCGCCATCCAGGGACTCGAATATCCTCTCCAGTATCGCCCGGCCTCAGAACGCATGATACGGAGGGACCGAGCTCCAGACGGACAATGGCTTGCTGATTGACAACGGCATCGCTAGAAGCTCGGGCTGTTCCTAACCGATTCCCAACCGACTTCTCATCATTCCGTGCCTTTTCTCTGTTTACGGTTTGAGTTTCGCGGCTCAAAGACACGCGGTACCCGAGTTGGGATACATCGACGACCCCATTAGACTCGGGATGTGACACTGCAGAATGGACCACGAGATTGAACGAAGCGCCGAATGGGGCTCATTGCTAATCATGGCTAGCATATCCTAGTTCAGGCGAGACGTGTACATAATATCCTCAATGTCCCGGCGGACGACACATACTAAAGCCAGCGTGTCGTCACGGGTCTATATCTAGCTGTCGTTGATACCATGATATATACACTTCTCATATCTAATCTGTATATCTTACAATGAAGAACGGACACTACCATGGTCTACCCTCAGGCAGCGTCTTGTAAAAACTTGACCACCACTGACAAGACAATTAGCCTCATGGCCACCGCACAAGAGACAGCACAGTGATAGAACAGACGCAACGTACCTTGTCGGAAAACTTCGGGGTTTTCCGAGATAAGCCAGTGGCCGGCCTCCACATCCGCGATCTCCGCCTTGGGAAAGAACTTTTTAATGGTCGGGATCGAATCATCGCTGACATACTTGCTCCGGGTACCCCTGACGAACAGCGAGGGTCCATCATAGGAGATCGGCCCGGATTCCCGGTGGGGGAAATCCGCCATGTTGGGGAGCGATTCCCCGAGCACAGACACGGGGACGCGGAATTTCATCGTGCCATCCTCGCCGCGGATGAGGTTGGTCAGTAGGAATTGGCGGATGGGGAGGGACTAGTATCGACGTTCATCAATTTCCACCCATGCTATCGGGTCTGGGCGAGGGAGGGAGAAAATCTACCGGTTCGTAGTCTGCCAGGATCTTGTCTGCATCTGACTGCTTGGTTACGCCGGCGGATTCAATGCGCTGCATGCCGCGGACGTATTTGCCAAAGTCGCTCTGAAGGGCGGCATTGACGGGCGCGTTGTCGACCGGGATGAGAGCCGACACGAGGCTGGGGGCATCCAGGGCAACGGTCATGGCGGTTTTAGCGCCCCTAGTCGGGCGTGAGCATGTCTCCACTTTCCAGGGGAGAGCTGTTGGTCGGAAGGATGTGTGGTTCCATACATAGAATGACCGATTAGGACACACTGGTCCATGTTCTGCTTGTGGATGAACTGCTTCACGTCGTCTGCCATGACGGAGTAATTGTGCTCCTTGGCGTGAAAGGAGTGCCCATGGTTCCGCAGATCCTAGCCATTCGCCGATTCAGAGGGTTAATCTCATGCTGTCCACCTACATACCTCTCCCCTCAGAAGGATGGAGAAAACCAACCACTACGAAGACCTGTCGCTTGAGATCACGTGCAAGAGCTCTGGAGACCCCCGTTAGCCGTTCGGCCATTAGATCGGCGGCAGGACTGTTTAAAGATGAGCATACTTGCTAATACTCCGATTGTTCTGTTTGGAACCAAACAGTCCGTGGAGAAACACAATCGGATTGCGGCTCGCGGGCTCCTTTTCGGGGCCAAACACCTGGAAGGAGAGGTCTGTCCGCATCAATCTCGATGTCGAGAAGGAACGGGTGCCCGAGGCCACCCGGCCGATGAGCCGAGCAGAAAACATGATTCTAGAAATTGATGTACAAAAGTTGGTGGAGAGATGAAACTATTCAACTGGGATCGGGATATCGGGATGTGATATCAGATCAAGACCGATTCTGACTAAGCCCCGCTCGTCTCCACTCCGCCGTCTATGTTTCTTGGCTCGGCATATCTTGGATACAAACAATCACCCAAATCAAAGACCAATTCTCAACACTGAGTAAAATGTCAGGGTGATGATAAATATGAACAGGCGCTTACAATTGCTCTACAATGAATACTGACGAGGAGAACAGAAATTGCCCAGCATCCCCATGGAAAACCGTCTTGGGACTGGATAACCTCCGTGATGAGGATCATCCCTCTTTCAGTTGGCCTCGGCAGCAGGATGAATTTTTGAGGAACGATCTATGTATCTAGAATGTATCATATTGGGTAAATATGGGACGACAACACGGCTTAATTCTCCAGGAGAATCGGCACCTTCTCACACAGGTACTCCACCACCGCATCCGGACCACGCTCGACCTGTAAACCCGGCGGCAGGGCGTGTAGCTTGATATTCGGATTGACCTCGCGAGCAATCTGATGAATCACTTGGGCCTGCTCATCCGACCACATGGAGGCGCTGAACTGAAAGGAGAACGAAGAGGAGTTAGATCTGATACATTGGTTTGGGTTTCAACAAGTGATAGATAGGGTTGGCCTACGAGGACCTCGGGCATGTGCTGCGTCACCTTGGGACGGACTTCTTCGATAGCTGCCGTTCAACTAGATCAGTATTGGATCTAACTTTTTGTAGAGAACTGAGAACTTACTCTCGCAATTGTCAACATGGATGATCGTGTAGCGGTCCTTAAGGGCGTCAGCGACGCGTCCGATCAGGCGCTTGGCTCGCTCGGGAGCGGTATTGACGGTGACGAGATGGTATGGTCCCTTAGGCTCTGTCATGATGAAGAATGTACAGTTTTGGAAATGACTTTCAGAGTGCAGGAGAGTTGGTTGCAGTTTTTATACAAGAGGTCTCTCTCCAGGCGATGCCGTCCCCACAATAAAACGTGGGGAAGCTAGAAATCGACCCCAACCGTCCGTGGGGATCGCGTCGCGACTACTTCTTTTCTATCAGTGCCTTTTTTCTGACCTTCTCAATTACACATCTGCACATCTGCACACCATGTCGAAAATTGCGTCTACTTTCTCGCGTGAGTCAATATCATCCTACTGTAAAGGGAGAAAAAAAAAAAAGGAATACATAGTTAACACACGACAGGCCTCGTGCGCTTCACCCCCAAATCCAACCCCGCCAAAACCCTGATCGGCGAGCCGACAGATCCCCAGATCGACGTGGGACTGGCTCTCTACCAGGGCAAGGACGTCTCCGTGCGTCCTTTCTCTGGCCATTCCGTGCTCAACCCGGGCCAAAAGTCAGAAACCACCGAGACCATCGGCCGGTTGCTGTCTCCCCTAGCGCAGAGCGAAGTCGGGTCCATCCGATGCATTGGTCTTAACGTGAGTTGCATCCGACAGAGAGGAACGAGTCTGTGCTCACGCCAGGAGAACAGTATGCATCGCACGCTGCCGAGATGAAACTGGCTATTCCTGATGTACCGACGCTGTTCATGAAGCCCTCTACCTCGTTGGCGGACCCGTGGCCGGCTCCGACGGTGTTGCCGAAGCTGACGCAGGTGGACAATACGGGCGACTACGAGTCTGAGATGGCGGTCGTTATTGGTCGCGATGCTAAGGATGTCAGTGAGGCCGATGCGCTGGACTATGTTCTTGGGTATACAGCGGCGAATGATGTCTCCAGTCGGACGTCGCAGATGAACCAGAGTCAGTGGTGCTTTTCGAAGGGATTCGATGGTGCTTGTCCGATTGGTATGTTTTCTTTTCTTAATTTACATGATTGCTGCTTTTATCAGCACGAATTCACTTCACCGTGGACGAGAAAAGAAAGAGAGAGCGAGAACGAGACTAACAATAACCCAACCTAGGCCCCGTCATCGTCTCCGCCGCCTACTTCCCCGACGCCAGCAAATTCCACATCCGCGGCCTCAAAAACGGCCGAACCATGCAGGACTGTCCCCTGACGTATGCTTAAGCACCATGCTCCCCACTCTATTCCAGCAATTACCAACTAACACCGATACCACAGCGACCTCATCTTCAGCGTCCCCAAACTCATCAGCTTCCTCTCCCAGGGCACCACCCTACCCGCCGGTACTATCATTCTGACAGGCACACCACCAGGTGTGGGCGCCGCGAAGAACCCCAAGGAGTTCCTGAAGGCGGGTGACGACTTTGCGGTTGAGCTGCTGCCGCATGTGGGGACGCTGATCACGAAGATGGAGAATCAGGTATAGCCTGGCTGGCTTCTTTCTTTGCGGCTGGGGTTGGTCAGTCAATGCTACTGCAAAATAGCTTTAGATGGGGAACGGGGTGTAATTGGATTAGGAGAATTGTATGCATGTAGACCTATATGTGGATGGATACATGCGCCCTATTATTGATCTCGCACACCAGTTATCTCACATTCTCAATTTATATTAATCGTGTTATAAGATATCCAGATTTCAGCAGTGGGAATATTTACATACAGACTTAACTAGCAGGATTCACTTGCTGCACACCCACACAAGACAGACACCCTGCAATCTCCACACCCCACAGTCGACTCATCACGGCACCACTGCCGGATATAGATTTACCCCGCCAAGAAACTCATCCCACTCTATAGATCTAATTAATAATATCAATACACAAGTATGAGCCTATATATACATGAAATTCACGAACGACGCAAGAGTTATTTTTGTTCAACACACGGGCATTGCAAACCCTATAGTCCACCGCATAGACCCAGTAATAACGACGAAGAACCCCAGCGCAACACCAATACTCAGGATTCCATAGAGATACGCCTTCCGTCGTCGACTCAGCCCATGCAACTCCGCCACCCACGTGCTCACCGTAGTCAGGGAGCCACAGAACCCGTCCAAGATGCCCGAGAGGACTTGACAGCTGACCAAGACGGAGTGGCTGACAGCCCCGGTCGCGTCCGGGGCGCCGATCCCACGGACGCGCTGTAGATCGTAGCACATGGCCATGACAATGCACCCGAACATGTTGGCGGTGAATGTCCCGAGGGGAAACGAGGGCGTTCGCGTGTTGAGTGCGAGAGAGAGGTAGTAGCGCAGGAGACAGCCCAGCGGCGCAAAGACAATAGCGAAGACTGCGCGGCCGCGCCACACGTCCGGGTCGGAACTGTGGCGGTCGGGAGGCCATATAGCCATGAAGACTGCGCCGAGCCAGCAACCCCAGCCGAGGATAACGAAGAGGGGGTCGATAATGCGGCGCGTCACGCGGAATGGGAAGGTCGGCATGATTGGGTCCAGGGCTAGCGCGAGATGGGCGCCAAACATGAGTCCGCCCATGGACAGAGACACGGTAATGAGGATGATTGCGATGAGGGCCATGAAGCTGTATCCGCCATTGCGCGAGGTGATTGTCGGGGCTGAGGGATCGGCGAGGTCGTTGGACAGCGCCAGGAAGACGTCCCGGACAAAGGATGAGAAGGAGGTGAAACAGCCACAGAAACCCGTTGTCAAGCCAATGTAGAGGGGAATTGTCTTTTTGACGGATTTATGGCGTTTCGCCTCCTCGCGAGCCTGGTCCGGATCGCGCTTTGTGCTAGATGGCGTCGGCGCATCTCCCCATTCCTCGCGGAAGAGATTTCGGTCTTCGAGAAAGAGACCCATGAGCAAGGAACCCCCGAGATTGGGCCAGAGCACCCCAAACGTCACAGGGGTCCCCGGGTAAACGGTGATCGCTTGCAGCCCCAGGCGCGCCAGCGTACCGAAGATGGAGAAGAAGACCAGGTAGGAAAGGGAGAAAAGATGGGTGGCATGCTGGGAGAGAGGTTTCGAATCCGGGGGTTCCCTTTGTGGATTCGGTTCAATAGGGCCCTCCGATGGCTTTTCCGTCACTGGAGGGAGAGGGTATCCTTCGGACGACCAAGCCTGGCGTTCTGGCGGAGCTTCTTCAGTTGTGGGAGGCCGCGCTCGGATCTCGGATAGCGCCGCTTCATCCTGGTTTGCGCCGGGCGGAATGTTGTCAGGCGGATGATCTGCGGCTTCCATGGTGTAATTATCCTCCCCTCACATTACGTGGGTGACACGACGTGTATTTCATAGAGGACCGACCACGAGGGAAGGGAGGAGAGCAGAAGTCGTTCCCGAAGAGCGATCGGGATGTTAAGTGTGCCAAGAATGACGATAGAGCGGGTCGATCGACGGAGGTGTGGGGCACGAACCACTGACGTGGTAGAGCTGGTATAGACGAGATAGCTGACATGCGATGCTTAATCTAGATCGCCAAAGGTGATACTACTAGGGGGGATTGCATTGGTACCTAAGATAGATGGAGAGGAGGAGGATTTGGGTATACAAGTGGAACCCCAGCCGATGTATCTCTGCATACATTAATGTATGGAAAGGTACTTCCTCGTCGAGCTTCTCGTGCCTAAAGAACTTTCCCCTCGTTTGTCTTTTGTCTTCTTCCATCTCACCTCCTTCACATAGGTCTCTTTTCAATCTTTCATCGTTTCTCACCAGCCAGAACATCAATCTAATACGACTACTCGTTCACGATGGCACTCCCCTCCAATATCCATGTGTCTACCCATCCTTGTCTCCAGGCCAAACTGTCGCAACTCCGCTCCAAATCGACTTCCACCCGCGAAACCCGCGATCTCGTCCATGAGATCGCGACGATTCTAGGGGTCGAAGCATTCTCGACGGGGCTGCAAGTTACCAACCGGGGAAAGGTAAGCATGCCTGGAGGTAATTTTGTCAACAGTAAGAATCCCAACGATTTCTTTGAACACAGGGAACCACTCCATTAGGGTATGAATACGAAACACACGAGATCGACCCTGCCAGCGTCGCTCTGGTTCCCATCCTCCGATCCGGTCTGGGCATGATCGAAGGTATGGAATGCATACATTTCTCTTTCCCCGCTTTGTTCCTGTCCAAGTTTGGTCGTGGCGCTGGGTTCAAAAGGGACAAGATCTGTCAGTGAATCTAACCCATCCTTTTCGATCGGTAGCTATTAACGACCTCCTTCCGTCCTCCGTGCCAATCTATCATCTCGGTCTGTTCCGCGAAAAGCTCACCCTCCAGCCGGTGGAATACTACAACAACCTCCCGTATCAACGGCCAGATTCCTCCAGTCCCAGCGCGGTCAACACGGCGGCTGCTTCTACCGCCATCCTCCTCGACCCCATCATTGCCACGGGTGCCACTGCCGAGGCTGCCATTCACCTTCTTCGCGAGTGGGGAGTGCAGCGCGTGATTATGCTCAGCGTGCTAGGGTCTCAGGACGGCGTGCAAAAGGCAGCGGAGTGTTGGCCGGAGGGTGTAGAGCTCTGGATCGGAGCGGTGGATCAAAAGTGTGACGAGCGAGGCATGATCGTACCGGGACTGGGAGACATCGGCGATCGTCTGTTTGTGGCCATGGGAAAGTGATATCGCTTGATCCTATTGAAGAAATGTAAATGAAATCGTAGTTTCAGGCACCTGATGATAACGGATGAGTAATCACCGATAGCAAATGAGTAAGCTTTGATAAGAGTCACGTGTTTATAAAAGTCGAGGATCGCGTCGCCGATCCCTGAGCATCACCCAGACATTCAACGCGAGAAACCCCGTCGTCGAGCTTAGCCTTCATCTTGGATAGAGCTCGAATTGTCCATCCGAGATTTGTGCGTCTAATGTTTACCTGGTGGAAGTCCGTTCTGCGTCGATTCCCGATCTACTCAGACCCCGGTTCGTGCCCGGACATGGCAGGAAACAAGAAGCGCAAGCGCACAGACGCTGGGTGCTCAGACGACGAAGATCCAGTCCGACCCAAGACAGACTCGACTAACGGCTTCGGAGTCGGGCAGACCTTGTCAAATCTCCAAAACACGCCGACGGCGACCGACGGGAACACTGCATCTTCCTCCACGCAGTCGGAAGACTCTTCTCGGAAGCGACAGAATGAGATGCCGGCCGCAAGACCGTCCAAGAAGAAGCGCATTGATGGAGAAAAGGCCAAATACCCAGTC
Organism: Aspergillus taichungensis; assembly: GCA_002850765.1. Lineage (NCBI taxonomy): Eukaryota > Fungi > Ascomycota > Eurotiomycetes > Eurotiales > Aspergillaceae > Aspergillus > Aspergillus taichungensis. The sequence continues at coordinate 122,407 of KZ559549.1, read as the reverse complement.
CTTACCTACGTTGAGGGCCGATTGCAGTCTTCCATTCGGATCGCGGACCTGCAGGCCCTGATGCTCTACTGCTTCGCTGATGGCATTGCGCCGCAGTGGATCTCAGTCAAGCATTCCGGCCATGTGCGCAAGGTCGTGACGTTGATGGTTCCGGGTTTGGAGCTGGGCATGTTCGACGGGACAATCCCTCTTTCCAGTGCGGCGCTACGGGGGGAGCAACAGGAGGCAACAGATGTGAAGGAGGGGGAGGGCGTCGGCGAAAAAATGGACGATTTCCAACGGTGGAAACAGGGCCTTCCATTAGAAGACCGATCCCACAAGTTTGTCCCCCGACCGCTGTCGCGCGACAGTCTTCCTGAACCGTTACAATCCCTGTCCGATTTGTTTCCCCACGTCTGGCCGGTCCGGGCTCCTGGGGACTCCAAATACAACAAGGTCCATTCACCGCTGCAGGCAATCTTGATGTCCAGTGTACCAAAAACTAAAGAGAGCGGCAACCAGAAAGGTCCCCGAGCCCCGAACAAAGGTTTCACCGCAAAGCGTACCCCCATCACGACTTTCATCAGCTCGCTCGCGGATCTGAATGAGAACGACTATGTTTTGCATCCTGCTCTTTTCCCAACGGAAAAGGAGAAGACGGATCTTCGCGAGAGGCGCCAGCGCGCTGGTCAATCTGCAGAGGATGGGTGGGTGGACACACAGGTCGCCAGTCCGGAAGACGGTCAAGTCCCCGACAAGGAAATCGAACAAGGAAGCGTGACAGCGGGTCGCGAGGTTCTCTCGCTGGACTGCGAGATGTGCATCACAGAGGGCGGCAAATCTGAGCTCACGCGCATCAGTCTGGTGCGCTGGGATGGCGAAGTGGTACTGGACGAGCTCGTGAAGCCGGATCTCCCCATCATCGACTACCTGACTCGATTCTCCGGGATCACCAAGGAGCAGCTCGACCCCGTCACGACCACCCTCGCCGATATCCAGCAAAAACTGCTCACGATCCTTACGCCCCGTTCCATCCTAGTCGGCCACTCCCTCAACTCCGATCTGAACGCTCTCAAAATCACCCACCCCTTCATCGTGGACACGACCTTCATCTACCCCCACCCGCGCGGCCCACCCCTCAAATGCAGCCTCAAGTGGCTCACCCAAAAATACCTCGGCAAAGAGATCCAAAAGGGCCAAACAGGCCACGACTCGATCGAAGACGCCCGCGCCGTGCTCGAGCTCGTGAAGCAGAAATGCGAAAAGGGCGAACGATGGGGCACAAGCGACTCCTCCAATGAGAGCATCTTCAAGCGTCTCGGCCGCGCCGCCAAACCAGGCAAATCCGGCGCCGCCGCCGCCGCCGCCGCAGCAGCAGACCAGTACCGCACGGGTGCCGTCGTCGACTGGGGCAACCCCGAGCGGGGTTTCGGCGCGCAAGCGACGGCCTCGATCGGATGCAGCACGGACGACGACGTCGTGAAAGGCATCTCCTCCGTCGTCAACGGTGACGACACCAACTCGTCGATTCCAGGAGGTGGGGTAGACTTTACGTGGGCGCGCATGCGCGAACTCGAACTCCACCGCGGGTGGTGCAACCGCATGCCGGACCCGAACCACGCCAACGAATCCACAGCATTGAACCAAGCCCCCGAAGGAACGGCATCTGACCCGATGTCCACAGACGATCCCTCGCCCGAGAAAGCCCTCGTGGACACCGTATCCCGCACCGTGTCTAACATCCGTCGTGTCTACGAGTCCCTCCCGCCTTGCACCCTGTTCGTGGTCTACTCGGGGACCGGAGACCCCCGCGAAGTCAGTCGGCTGCAAGGCATGCACAAGGTGTTCCGCGAGGAGTATAACTCGCGGAAGCCGTGGGATGAGTTGTCTGTCAAGTGGACGGATGCTGAAGAGCAGGCGTTGAAGAAGGCTTGCGAGCGGGCCCGTGAGGGCTGCGGGTTCCTGTGTGTGAAGTAAACGAAGGGCGTTGGTTTTTTTTACTGTGCGCTGGATTTAGTTATCTACGAGGTGATTATGTGGGGATAGGCTACGGCTCTGACGATCTCTGTTGATAGACGATGACGAGAGTTAAGTGCATATATCTGATAGTTAGTTGGTACTTAGGATTGGATGACGACAATGAAATACCCGCTGAAGGATTTAAGTATCTCAATTGTTTAAGTGCTAACCGAAGTAGAGTAGAAGATTATCAATTCGCTTTCGGCAGTCTATTTCTATAACATTATTTGAGCTTGCACATTATCATTGGACATAGTTATCACGAGCCAGTCCCCTCGAACCTAAAATTCAACCTCCTCTCCGCAACAACCTTGTACTTCTCCCCCAGCCGAGCATTCATCCCATCAGGATCATTCTCACGGTCAAGTTTCTTGGCGCCCATCTCACAGATACAGACCGACTCAAGGGGGAGGTTTCTCGCCCACACGAAGGGGAATTTCTCCTGTCGGCTCGACACGGCGGAGATCTCCTCGTCGTCTGATCCAGCCTGCGGAGCGCCTTCGTGCGGACCGGCTTCCAAAGCTGGGGTTTGTACAGCGATGGTGTTTGACCGTGGGGTCACTCGGTTGCTGTCGACGTAGTAGTCTCTATAGTGGGCGAGGATGTCGCGCGCGTCGAAAGTGTACTGGTTCCTGCGGTTTTTGCCGTTGGGACCTCGCTCCGAGGACTGTTGTCTTCCTTTGATGTAGATTGTGTTTACGACTGTGGCGTGGAGAAGGAGGGGTCGGAGTTTGGGCTTGGGTTCTGCTGGAGGTTGGTTGTCGATGTCGCTCTGTTGTTGTTGTTGCTGCTGCTGTTGATTTGTCTCTCGTTGAGTTGCCTGCTGTTGGGTTTGCTCCTGTTGAGCTGACTGCTGCTGAGGCGACCCCTCAAGTCTCTTGTCCTTCTTAACTTCAGCTTGCAGAAACCCTGCCTCGAGAAACTTTCCCCGTAGCATCTCGCAGAATGGATACAGTCGAGACGAGGGATCCACAGGCGCAGCATGCAAAACCGTGGCAGCTCGAGCCCGGGGAATCGCACTCAAAGACTCTAGTGAGATGGTGAAGGGGCTAGGGTTGTCAATTGAGTCGTTGTCAGCTTGAGAAGTTGCGGGTTGGCTCCTGTCCTTCGTTGTCTGGCGACGACGTGCGCTTCGCTCCGCCTCGCGCGCCATGCTGACTAGATCTAGAGACTGGAGAAGCTGGATGGCGTCGTCTAGTCGCTGCTGCGTCGGAAGACTCATGACGCCTAGCGTAAGATGGAGGGTGCCGACGGGTCGGATTGCGCCGAGGGGGATGAGTGGACGCTCGACGACAGGCTTTCTCGAGGGAAGCTCGTTTTGAGGCGGTTGAGGAGCAGGAGGAAGGGCGGCTTTGAATGTTGCGATAGATGTCTCCAATTGAGGGAGCGATGCTGCATTGACCAGTGGAATACAGAGGAAGTGGGTGATCGGTGGTCGTTTCTCCTTGTTGGCGGGAGGCCGACGAGGGCCGGTGTACTGTTTCTTGTTGCCCATGTTTTGATGGTGATATGAGCGAGTCAATCGAGAGATTGAGAAGCAGAATGAGATAGTACTAGACGGCCTAAATGGCCAAAAAAGTACCATCTGCGTTGAGGGCGTGGAAGGAGCTTATATAGATCTAGCAGTCTATAGTAATTGATTTCGCCGGTGACTCCGTAGTACCTGGAAATGTAAGTGTCGATCATGCAAATAAGCAGTATAAGCACTCTTTAGACAAACCCACCAACAAGGCAGCTTGAATGAGTCAAATAAATTGAGTCAAATCGCGTCAATCCAGGCTGAGTTGAGGCGGAGAGAAAGTGGAGACGGGAAGCTCTAACGATGTGACGTCGATTCTCTCGCTCCTCTTCTCTTTCCGATCCTCCCCACTTCTTTTCTTCCTGTTCACCACTCCATCACCTTTCCGAGTCCAACCATTTAATTCCGTTTCAATTGATTCAAGTCTGTCTATCTACACGCTAATCATGTTGGCCCGTGTCCCTCGAGCTCTCCCCTCCGCTGTCCGGACGTCTCTCCGCACGACCCGGATCGCTGCGCCCGTTGCGACCGTGTGTTATCAGCGCCAGTCGAACCCTTCCTCTGCTCGTCGAGGCTTCCAGTCCACGCCTTCGATTAGGAAAGGAATCTACCCGGATTCGGCTGACCCGCCGACGCCGCAGCCGCAGTCGCATAATGTCGCGGGCGCATCCAGTCACGTCACCGAGCCGTCGCCGTTGAGCGACGAGAGTTACCACCAGTATTCGGAGCATTATTTGGACGTGCTCCAGAATGAAGTAGAAAAGGCCCAGGAGGAGGGATCGGACATGGAGGCTGAATACAGCGTGAGTTTTCACCTTGATTGAGCTCCTTGAGAATGTTTCTCTTGAAGGGGACGCCGGGAACATTTCTATCAAGCTTCGCCGTTAGACGAGAGTAGGATAAAGCTAACCTTTTATGTGCAACCAGGCCGGTGTTCTGAACATCATCGTTCCTGCCCTGGGAACCTACGTCTTGAACAAGCAGCCTCCCAACAAGCAGATTTGGCTTAGCTCCCCGATTACGGGCCCAAAGCGCTTTGACTGGGTGGTCGAGGGTGACCAGATGCATGAGAAGCAGGAATCCCGGCCCTATATCAGCGGACAATGGATCTACCTGCGTGATGGATCGAACCTCACGGATATTCTGAATGGCGAGCTGCAGTTGGACATCCCGAAGGACGTCTTTGCAGAGCAGTCGTGATCTCTGCTGTTGTCGAAGGTATGCGGTGGTAGCTTGTCTACAATCGAGGATCAACTCCGCAAAGGAGGGAAGCCATGGAGATGCAGAGAAATGTAGGATACAATGTTATTAAGGAAGCAGCGTCATGTCATTTTAAGTGGGTAGCTCAGCGGCGAGTACTATGGAATACTTGCTGCGTAGACACCACATCAATACAATACATATAATCAATTGAGAGATCCAAATGCCCCTCGTAGCCGTCCTATTCCAGTCCAGCTGCTGAAGGATTGCTAACCATTGTCCTTTGATCGACAACCCAAGGCGCGGACAGGCCGCTGCCTGGACCAATCGTATACGGTGATGTATCAAGATCTTTTTTTTCTCCTCGACAAACATGGGCGCCCTCGTTGAGTAGCCCTCCCCAAGGTCAGGAGAGAGCGAGGCAACCACTCATGCAGTCGACGGGAGCCCAGCAATCACGTCTGGCTTGACAATCTCGGTGGTGACGGACAAGACCATGCGTCGGCCTGGAGTATCGGTGGTTTTTGTTCAATCTTGGACTTAAAGCCGAGCGTCCGTGACCGTCAAATTCCATCATCTTTCATCGTTCTTCGTCCGGAATTTGCAGCACTTAGGCCTGTACCGCAACAGCGCCAGCACCTCCGTTCTGGTCATTCCCTGGGAGATCCGACTGGACATTGTCAGTAAAAGATTCTCTCCACAACCAATACCATCAGCAAGTAGAACAAAAGCTCACCTCGTCAAAGATCACCCGAATCATCAAGCTACAGCTGGGACACACCGCGATATCTTCCCCATCGCGGAGGTCATCGATCGCGATCTCAAACCGGTCGCCGCACGGACAAGGGTAATGGTAGATCTGGATGGCCGGATCGAAGGTCATATCTTCGATCTCGATCTCGTCGTAGATAGAGAGGGCTTCGTCGGCCATTTTGATATGTTTTCCTTGTTTCAAGAATCAAATTCGAGGGTCTTCTGGGCAGTGGCGCAATGGTGAATCCGATCGGGCGGACTGATTTCTTATCGCGAAAAGTTTTGGCGGGTCGGTCAGGTGACTGCGGGGTGCCTCGGGGCCTGGATGTACCTGCATTGGACGGAGTATCCTTGGGACAAATATCTCGATGCGATGTTAGGCTGGGTAGGCTGGGAACTGTATCAATTATGGTGATCTTGACATGTAAAATTACCCCGAGTTAGTTCGAGTGTATACGCAAATGCCAGACCCAATGCCATGGCAGCCTGAGGCATCCGGCTGCTCACTCTTATCGCGGACTCGGCGGTGAGCGTGATGGATCAACATGGAGAGATGCGAATAACATCAACTTGGTTTCCCCACGACACGATGCTTCCCCCCTGCGATCCTACGATTCTGGAGAACAATCCTCAATTCAAACGGCTCTATCAGAACCTCACAACGAATCTGTTGAACCCCGATGGCTCCACTCGTACCAATGATTTGCAACCGGCGCGACGAGAAGTACGGGAAGTAAGTGAGCCGTGGGCGTCTGATGTGGAATATGGGGACAACCATGTTCCTGAAGGACACCAATTGACGCGATGAATAATGGTTTGCCATAGGAGTTGAACGACTGTCGTTTACGAAACGCCAAAAGACACATCAAAAGGCAGATCCTGCGGCAGCTGGCCTTTGACCCTGACAGCGGAGTACCCGATGACGTGCGGCCCCTCCCTGCCTTCAATCCAAGCAAAACACCCCAATTGACAACGGCAAACGCAAATACAGTACAGGGAAACAGCAGCCATAATCACCCTATACCTTGAATCATCCCCAGCCCAGCTCGACAGCGACGTCGACCCCCGCGATGGCGCCGACGCGCTATCTCTCCTCGGCCCCGACATCGACGCTTTCTACGCCGATCTCCCTATCCTCATGCCCTCGTTTGCCAACGCCTTATCAGCCACCGTGCAGGATCTCCGAGCGGTCGTCAACGCAGGTGATAGCCACGCGCGGGCTGCGTCTGCTCCGTCGGACACCTCGCGGGCGCGCGCCCGGAACCGCCAGTCTATGATCCGGGCTGCGGCGCAGGCGCCCCTCGCGCCGCAGATCTCGGATCGCACCCGACATCTGCGTCGCATGCAGCTGTCTGAGATCCCGGCGTCAAGGGCTCGATTGGCGACGACGGCGGCGGAGCTTCTTGCAGCCAAGGCGCAGGTCCTGGAGCGCGCGGTGGTTCTCCTGGAGCGGACGAAACATGGGGCAGTGGCTCGGGCTACAAAGGCGAAGGCGGAACATCTGGCGATGGTTGCAGAGGGTGTAGATGGGAAGTTGAGGTATGTCTATATCTTTGGAAAGAAGAAAAGGAAGGAGTGCTGACAATTGCAGTGTCATGCAACTGGAGACCTCCGCGGCGATCAACACTCCCGAGATTGTCACCGCGCTGGGTCGATATCAGGAACATCTCAAGGAGACGCGAGAGCGCGTGGAGAAACAAAAAGCCCGACTGTTGGAGGAGCTCGACGGGTACCAGACTGTGGACACGGAGTCAGGACCGATTAAGGAGATCGCGCGCCGGTATGGTGGGCTAATCAAGGAGATGGAGGGAGTCCGAATGGAGATCGAGAGGTTAGGAAGAGGTTGAGGGAGAAGTAGCGCTGCATATCATACATACCGCACCATACCCATATACCCGTTTCGCTTTCAAATGTCCCATACCGGGGTCTTTGCAGTATATATACAAACAGAAAAGGAAATACTCCAATCATACAATCATCAAACATGATCCATGCAATCTATACATAATCAAATCATCGCACCCCCTCAAGGCTCCACCTCCCTCCAAATCCTCAGTATAATCAACTTCTCCCACCCCGCCTGCTTCCCACTACTCCCCACCGACTCCGCCTGCCAACCACCCCCCCAAGCAACAATCCTATCCCGCACCTCATCGGGCCGATTCTGCCGACAAAGAAGCACATAAGCAACACCACGACCCGGGTCCAGCAACCCCGGAATAGCATCCAGCAAGCGATCCGTCGTCTCCATGCCATCCTTGCCACCCGCATACGTCAGCGACAGGAGATACGACTCGTGGTCGAACCTCTCCGACCGCGACATCCCCGCCATAGCCTGCTCCGTCGTCGCAGTTGGTATCTGGGGCAGTTCCTCGGTGGGTACGTAGGGTGGGTTGAAGAGGAGGACGTCGACGCTGCCTTGTCGGAGGGGTGTCCCTAGGTCTGCCATGACGGGCGCGAGAAATGTACTTTTTGCGCTGCCGTCGCCGCCGCTGCTGTCATTGTCGGTGGTGGGGGTGCATTGCCGGTCGCGAATTGCGCGCTGCGCTGTTTCTTGTGTGGCGGCGCAGGCGTGCCGGTTGACGTCTGTACCAAGGGCGAGGATGTCGCGCCGGCCGAAGATCTGCTGGGCGTTTGCGGCGACGAAGCCGAGGACGACGCCGGAGCCGGTGCCTACTTCGACGATGAGGGGAGGAGCGGTAGAGGTGGATGGGCTAAAGCGGTGCGAGAGCCAGGCGGATTCTGAGGGGGAGGAGAGCGTGTCGAGGAAGAGGTAGGAGTCTTCGGAGGGTTCGTAGACGGTGTCGAAGGAGACGTGAGCCGTGTCTGGTGTGGGGAGCATGATGTTTACCATTTAATCCTTCAAACAAGTCTATACCGAGTGTTGCTTGAGCAGAGAGGTAGGTTGAAGCTATACCATCGGGGAAAAAAGCCAGCCGATCCGCTGATTGGATCGCGCGACTCCGCTTTTCCATTCTCTCCGTCCGCACTCCGGATTTCCATCGATCAACCGCGGCTTTGATCTCTACACTTTCCTCCCTTCCCACTTACGTACTCACTACACACCATATAATACACAATGAGAGCTTTCTCCCGCCTCCTCATGGCCAGCCCCTCTGGCATGGGCTCCAAGTCTAGCCTCAGCCAAGCTATGGCCCTCCTCCCGCCTATCCACCTCTACCGTCGCCTTCTCCGCGTCCACCGACGGAAGCTCGATCCCGAGATGCGCCTGCTTGGCGATAGCTACGTGAAGGCGGAGTTCCGCGCGCACCGTACCGTGGAGAACCCGGTACATATTGTACGTTCTTTCCTCCCTTCTTTCGTTGCGAATTACGCACGGCAACGGGACGGGACGGCAAGACTCGGAAACCACTAACGAACACAATTTAGATCGGCTTCCTGACGGAATGGCAACTGTATGCGCAGAAGCTGGAAGGTGATACGTGGGCCGGGGAGAAATTGGACAAGGCGAAACTGGATAAGATGAGTGGTGAGTTTCGTCATCAGTGGAATTGGGTCTTGAGATGAGATATGCTAATTGGTTTGCTTTTCGGTATAGACCAACAACTCGGACAGCTGTACGAACTGCTCCAGGCTACCAAGAATCCCGAAGATCCGGAGAACAAGTCGTGAGGTGTGACTTGTAGGTACCGGGTGCTGCTGTGTTGTGGGCCGGAATGGCAATGCTTCTTTTTGTTCAAGTGGGACGGACAGCTTCTACTTTTCTAATACATACCCAATGATTCAGCTCTCTCCCTACCTTCGGAGAGTAGAATGACAGGCCGGGACAGCCTGGTCGAGTCTGGGAAGGATAGTTATGCGGATGGCTGTGGCTGTACGATACCGATGGGATGGAACCGGCTGCGTATGCAGGAGACTGCAGTCGCGTGGCTGGTATGGCCTTGTATATACTATATCAACGAATCATTACTCTTCCATTTGCTGTGCTTCCAACATAGAATGAACAGAGTGATTGAGCAACAGTGGCTGAGAGTATATCCGGCCGATAAGATAGTGGATCGCGATAGTGGCATCTGACTAATCCTCCTGATTTCTTTGATTCGCTTCTTATAGATGAGTCTAATCTAGAAAACATTTTATATCATCAATCCGCCTCAACTGTGGAAAGAAGGACAATTCAAAATACTCTAAACCAAAAAAGGAAGGGAAAAATAGAAAAAAATGCCCGCCCTCCTCGAAGACCCCAGCACTCGCATCCCCGCCCCAGCAGCCGCCACCGCTGCAGCGCCGACTCTGGCCCCACGCACGGCCACCCTGAAAGATGGCAGCAAGGCCATCCTGTACCCGGTGACTGGCGGGTCCGAGAGCGTGCCCCAGGACCTGATCAAGCTGCTGCACCGGGAGTTCTCGGCCGAGATTGAGAACGGCTGCACGTATCCCATGGAGGAGCCGATGACGCTGGAGCAGTTCGCAGGGTACTGGTTTGGGACGTTTGCCGTGGTGGCTGTGTTGGCTGGAGAGCAGCAGGAGGGTGGGTTGTGCGAGGGGAGGGACTGGGAGAGGGATTGTTTGGGGACGTTTTATATTAAGCCGAATTATCCAGGTATGTATATACAATTCTTCTTTTCCGTGGTTGTCTTTTTTTTTTTTTTTTTTTTTTTGGTTCTGATGGGAGCTGATGTGATGATAGGACGGTGCTCGCATGTTTGCAATGCGGGTTTCTTGACGACGGGGGCGGCGCGCAATCGCGGCGTCGGAATCGTCATGGGCGAGACGTATTTGGAGTATGCGCCGAAGCTGGTGAGTTCTCCTTCTTTCTGCTTGATCGGGTTGCGTGGTGAGGGCGAGGACTAACGCCGATCCAGGGCTATAAATTCTCCGTCTTCAATCTTGTCTTTGAGAACAACGTTGCGTCGGTCAAGATCTGGGAGAAACTGGGTTTCCGCGTCATTGGCCGTGTCCCAGGTGCCGGTCGGCTGGCGAACAGTGAGGAGTTGGTGGATGCGTTGATAATCGGGAGGGAGTTGGTTTAAGCTTCGGTATCCTTCTTTCAAATCATTTTGTGTATATAGATAGACTATATGGTTGGATTGACGCGAGCTGATCGCTGGTCCCGGCCCAGGAAGGGCAACATGTCTAGTAGGTTTATGTACAGAATAGTGACGGAACATGATTGCAGGGGCGGTCGTTAAGCGTGATCGTTTACTGACAGGTCTGTCGAGGTCTGGATGAATCATATGGCAAGGCTGGTGACGCTCAGCGCGCCTACATTTTCTGGCTCGGAGCTGGATATGAGATGGTTGCTCCAAAACCTCAGCCCCTCGATGCCTTCTTCTCTGCAGAGGATGCCTTGATCTTCGGCCATTTCCAGCTCCTCGGTGGCGACGCCCACGCTCCATTTGAACCGCTGCGCCGCCTCCTGAGCCGTGACAGCCTGCCCGAAGATGCGCCAGTCCCAGGCGACCGACTCGGCGGGCGGAATTTGACACAGCTCCGCCATCCATTCTCGTATCTGCTGGATGGTCTTCTCGTCGCTCCAGTCGTAACGTTGGACGACGAGCAGGCCGCTCTTGAACCGACGCAACCGGACGGGGAGCTTGAGCTTTTCCCACAGCCCTGCCGCTCGCTGGAAATCTGAAGGGCTGACCAGCTCCACCCCATTGCGCGACCGATTGAAGATGGCCCACAGGTCGATAAGACTCATGATCCCCCCTTCTCTCTGGAGAATGCCCTTGCGGTCATCGGTCAAGTATTCCGCCAAATTCCGCGAAAGCTCCGACAGGTACAAGCTCTCCGCACCAGATCCAAGCATATCCTTGGTCGTCGTCATCCCTAACGCTTCCACCGATTCTGAAAGCACCGCGCTGGCCTCCGCAGAGCCCTCGTCACTGGCCATACCCGACTCCCGCGCCAGTGTCTCAGCAAGGCTAACGATCTGCTTCGCCGATGCCATGAGCGCTTCCAGATCTTCAAACGCATTGCCGATGACCAGTTCATTGTTCCTACGAGCCTCAAGGCCTCGTTGCTCAAGACCAGCAATGCCGACCGCGGGCGATCGAGTCTGCGCCGGGATTGCATCCGAAGCCAATGGAGCTGTTGCCAAGCCAGGGGATGACGTGCGCTGCGACGGCTGCTGCGGTGCGGGAGGCGCGTCATAGAGAAGCCACTTCCTCTGGACCAAGGCGCCTTTCAGCCTCTCGTAGAGAGCCTTTTCACCCCCTCCACGGAAGGACAGTTTGATGCAGTCGGTTATTTCGGTACTCTTGATGCTTCCCTGGTTGAAGAAGGGAGCCGGAGACTCAGAACGCCCCAGAGCATCACCCAGAGCACCCTGGGCGTCGGCCGGCCTGATCGGAGCACCGCAAATTTCACACTCCAAAAGAGAAGGGTGATTTACAAAAGTACACCTGGGGCATGAGACCGACCCTCCGTTCTGTGATGAAGTCGCGTTGTGGGTATCATTGTGCTCCGGACCGATTTCCTGACCAGGCAGAGGAACGGCGGATGCTGTCGAAGTACCCTCCCGACTGGCTGCGGCACTTATGGCAGCCTTGAGCACAGTTGTGAAAGGCGGTTTGATACCACATGCTAAGCAAGGAGGTACTTGCGTCGAGGTGGTCGCCGTGGACGGATCAAAGTTGTAAGGCACCGGGTTGGACAATGAGCATATGGGGCAAATCCAGGTGGCCAGCACTGGCTGTGGTGCGGGCGACTGGACCTGGGGACTGGATATCCGCGTTAACGGCGACTGGGATCTCGTTGATTGCAGATGGGCTGGGTGTGATGAGCGGGATGGACTCGCAGCAGTGCTTCGAGACTTGGAAAGACCGGTCTTCCGTGGTTTGGGGTACAAGGTAACCTTGGGCGACGATTTCAAGAAACCAGCCTAGATCGGGTCAGCCACCATCCCCAAATTCATCCGACGCAACCTCATACTTGATAATCCGCATGATCCACCTCTTTCAGGTCAATGCTGACCGAGTACTTCCGCGGCTCCTCGACCGCGACGTAGCATACTCGGTGCGACGTGAGATACGCATGGCCGTCTTGGTAGTCTGGAATTTTATATTTGCTATGCCGGACAATATCCGTCAGCCCAATGACAATACAAACAGAAATTATTGAAGCTTCAATAATTGTGAACCAGCCCACAGGGACCTGATAGATTAGGCACTCACCCCTCATATAACCCCACCGCATCCTGAACGAACAACAGGGTCTCATCGGGCAACAACAAGGGACGAAGCGCAGTGGTCAGATCCAACGGCTTGAAAAACATCTAGTATACCGGACCCAAGGACTTCTCCACACCCAAGAAAACAGTGAAGAGAGACGAGAGAGGAAACATGAGAGAGATGATGATTCCGTTCATGATCGAGATAAGAGAGAGAGAGAGAAACTGCCGGTCACTGATGTCAGGCAAATCCAACACGGCAGGCGGTGAGTAGTGCCAAGAGAAAACTCCTCCTCCCACGTAAGCGAGTCTCCTTTCCTTATCCTGTCTATCTTCAACCTCACCTCCTCTATTGTGACCATCTCGATCAGTCATCTTCCTACCTTTTGAACCTCTCTCAGCGTTGCCTCTCGTGAATCTCACTTTTGACGGTTTTGACCCCGTTCGGACGAGACAACTGAAGCGACTCTTGGTGTGTAGGAATCATACTTCATCCAGCTCGTCTCGAAGCAAACTCCGTAGTTCAGTTCAGATCGTGTCCTCCATTTTCATCGTCTTCTTCTCTGTCGCCCGTGTTATCAGTTTCATCTTCCTGTTCTCTTTTCGTTTCTTTTCTTTTTTTTTTTTTTTCACTTTTTTCTCCTTGACCACCCCGTGATTCAGTTGCTTAGATATTGTCCAACATGAGCACTGGCATGCCTCCATGGCGGTCAGGGTCAGCTGTTGTCACAGCTAACCCCAAAGTTGCTGGTCATGGTATGTCTCTCTTCGCGAGTGATCTCAATACATAGCGATACTGATGTAGAAGCAGCCGCCCCAGCGTATATCCCGGTTCAAGCACGCCGTAGCCTCGCCACTCCAACCCCATCCAAGTCCGCCGTATCCCAACCCCCATCAGTACCATCCCAGCCCTCGACAACAGAAGCGTCTGCTCGGAAACGAGTAGAATGGCCGGCACCGGTGCGCATGTATGTACAGCGATGTTTTGCACCGGAGAACCAAGTGGCTTCGGTCAGCAGGCAAGAGATGGAGGCCAAGTTGAAGTCCGTGATCACCGCGGCAGCGGAAAGAGATGAGCTCCACACGACCAACTGGGACGTCTTACCTCTTCCCCAGGTCATGGTGCAAAATGAACGAAACCGGATCCTAGCCAGTCCGAATGTCTCCGCATGGGGAGCGGCAAGTACGGCTTCTCCCCGAAAAGTTGATACTGCTGCCAACGAGGCATCTAAAAAGCGAAAGTCGACGGAGTACCACGGGGATGCCAGCGGCGCTCCCCCGTGGCGGCAAACTAACAGTCAAGTTCCTTTTGAAGACCGAATCTCGTACTCACCCACTGATAAGCGGCAACGCATAGATCTTAAGAATCCAAGTAAGTCCAAAGCTAATCTGGAAATGCGGAAGAAGCGGTTTGAAGATCCTCGGGCCCGGTACGGTTCGTCTCCCTCGTCGCGGGGCGAGTCCCCCACGCCCAGCGCCGCCAACCAAGGCCCGGTCGTCGGGCGGTGCCAGGACTTGGAAAAGAACTATTTTCGATTGACGTCGGCGCCGAACCCGGACACGGTCCGTCCACTGCCGGTCCTGATGAAGACGCTGGATCTCTTGAAAAAGAAGTGGAAGAAAGATAACAACTACGGGTACATCTGCGATCAGTTCAAGTCCCTCCGGCAAGACTTAACGGTGCAGCACATCCGGAACGAGTTTACGGTTAGCGTGTACGAGATCCATGCTCGTATCGCCCTGGAGAAAGGGGATCTTGGTGAGTATAATCAGTGTCAAACGCAACTGCGGGCCCTCTACGCACGGCAACTCGGCGGGCATCCCACCGAGTTCAAGGCGTATCGCATCCTGTACTTCATCCACACTCGCAACTGGACGGCCATGAACGATGCACTGGCCGACCTGACGGCGGCGGATAAGCGGGATCTGGCGGTGAAGCACGCCTTGGACGTTCGGTCCGCACTCGCTCTAGGAAACTACCACCGTTTCTTTCAGCTGTATTTGGATACTCCAAACATGGGGGCTTACTTGATGGATATGTTTGTGGATCGCGAACGGCTGTCGGCCTTGGCGGTCATCTGTAAAGCGTATGTCTCGTCCCGGACTTGCTTGTGGACTGGTACTGACGAGAGATCTGTTAGATATAAACCCGACGTAAAGATCCGGTTCATCACTGAAGAGCTGGGTTTCGAGTCCGATGAGCAGAGCGCACGGTTCGTTTTGGACCACACCTCGGAAGAGTTCCTCCAAGAAAAGGACGGGACCGTGCGACTGCTCACCGGGGCCAAAGCCAGCCAGTTATTAGAGGCGGCCAAATCATCAGCTCATCGGATCGTTGACATCAAGGGACAGATTTAGATTTCAACCTTCGGTGATCTATTCGTTTTTTCGCGTTCCCTCCTGCATTCATGCATATACCTCATTTCACAGTTTCTATTCCTCCATCCATCCCTTGTCCGTGTTGCATTTCTCAGTCTTCATCGTTCTTGTTGGCTTGGGCATTTTTCTTTGGCACTCGTGCAGGTTGACTTGATGTCTCAGGGGAAAAAAAATAACCCACCCCATCGATGGGGGACGTGCTTCGGCGCGTGCATCGAATTATTTAACATTATTTTATCATCGGAGTGGGCGTTCTTGGTATGGACGGGGCGTCAGCGGGTTGATAGTTCTACAGCGTTTACGAATCCATCCTTCTTCGTTCAGAGTTTATCCACGTAACCGAATCTAGCATGTATGAGAGGATGTAGATGTAATCCATCGAAACCGTACGGCACATGATCAGTGAATCCAACGTGACTGATCCTACAATCGATATATTAGTAGATAATACGAGATACCCCAACTAAAGCTACCCCGCCCTCTCAATGCCCCTCTCAATAACCGCCAACATAGCCTCGGTATTCTTCATATCAAAGGGAATATGGTGTTTCGAGCCATGATCATACAGCTCCGCCCTTGCCGGATCACACAGTCCATACAGCCGCATACTCCACGGGTAAAGCCTATCCTCCCGACCGACAATATGCACCGTCGGGATGGTCAGCGGGTAGGGAGCGTCGGGGGCGCGGTCCAGGATCTCCGTCCCATCGGCCGTGTATGGCGCCGCGCCGCAGATGAACACGGCGAGCCGGAACAGCGGCGGGGCGGTAGGGTTGACGCGCGCGTGGTGCAGGATCATGGCCGCGGCGAGGGCTGCGCCCTGGGAGAAGGTCAATACGGCGTCGAAGGGACCCTCGCGGTGGATGATGTTCATTGTGTAGTTGATTGCGCGGGCGAGGTCTTCGCCTGGGGGCGTGTCGCGTTCATAGTGGCTGTAGAAAGGGCCGTCGCAGATGCCTTTTATCTCTTTATCCATGATTTATTTAGCGTGATTCAGTGGGGGTGGCGGTGTGTATGTGGGATGGGGATGAGGGATGTACCTGGTTCGGGGTCGGTTTCGAGGCGGCCGTTGATGTATTTGAAGGCATGGCCTTTGGATTCGAGGATTTGTGTGAGGCCGCCTGTGGATTATTAGTCTTTTTTATAATTAAGGTAGGTATCTTGATGATGTTGATTCAGAGTGAAGGTATACCTGATTGGATCTCGAAGATCTACAGAATGGGGTTAGTTTGAAGTTGTTGGTCTGATTGATAAGAAAGCCATACTTCCCCGCTTGTCCCAGCGCCGTGAAGACACAGGAAGCGCATTTTATTTAGGATCAGAGGTCACGGAGAAGACCGGGTCAGATTGTCAGATCAACAGTAGAGGTGATGCGGTAGGATGTGACTGGAGAGTTGTCGATGTTGTCGTCGTCATGAAGAAATGGTTGGGCTGATTCTGGGCTTCACGCTAGTCCGGTTGGAGTTGGTCGGGATGATCTCTCTGCATGTTGGATCGGTCTTTTAATTATGTCTTTTCTTTGTTTGTGACAAATTACACCGGAGTAGCATAGTCAATGCTTGTTTGGGCTCATCCAGAAAAGGTACAGTCCAGGTTACCGTGAAGACCTTGAGTGTCTACAAATCCTGATGTCTGAGTCGCGTCTCGGACGGGATAGCTTCCAAGGATATCAATCCAGGATTAGTATACAAAGTCGCGTGAATAGTTACAATCTGATGTTGTGAGTGGTTCCGGAGCGCAGAGGAGTATACGATAGAATAAAAACCCCCTGAATCCTCTATAGAACCACGGTTCGCGAGAATCTGTTGAATATCCAGACTCCCCCCGCACTCCTTCGATGCGGTGTCACTTCCAACCCTCTCCATTCCCTGGACTTGCGCCTCACTGGTGCTTCACAAAGTCTCCCTCCCCTCGGGTAATTCTCTTCTCAACCTAAAACCTTCTTAGGTCCATTCGATGCCTCTCTGTTGATCATGCTGGACCTCGGTGGCCCACCCCGCTGCCCGGAGGATCGTCGCGCCCTTTTAGAACCCCCGAATTCGATCCCCAACCTCAGGAACATTTCGTGGATCGCGACCGAATTATCCATCTCCCCATTCAGTCCGCCTAGATTACCGTCAACATGTCCAAGGCTTTAGTAGACTCAGCCGTCTTCGGCCTGTTCGCTCGGCATGCCATCACGCACCCCCTGGATTTCGCCGCCAGTGTCGGTCCGACCCTGAATGAAGCCACTTTCGGTCTGCTGGGGTCCTCGTTTGACCCGCAACGAGATATCGGCGACTTGTCTGGGAAGGTGATCTTGGTGACTGGCGGTATGCGACTCGTTCCCCCTTGATTTTATTCTTTTTGTCTCCTCCCTGGACGTCGTGGTGGCAGGATGCTAATCGGTCGGCCTGCGCAGGAAATTCCGGCCTGGGAAAAGAAACGGTCATCCAGCTCGCCCACCACCGTCCATCTCGCATCTACATTGGCGCTCGGAGTGCCGCCAAGGCGCAAGAGGCTATCGAATCGATTCAAAAATCCATTCCGTCACCCGTCGACATCAGACATATCCCCCTCGATCTCACGTCCTTTCAGTCGATTCGCGCCGCCGCCCAGCAGTTTCAGGGGGAATGTGACCGTCTCGACCGCCTGGTCCTGAACGCGGGGACCATGGCCAACCCGCCCGGAGTGACCGAGGAAGGGTTCGAGATCCAACTGGGGACTAACCACATGGGTCACTTTCTCCTCACCAAGCTCCTGCTCCCCACCCTTTTGAAGACCGCTCGAGAGGTCCCGGACGCGGACGTGCGCGTCGTGACCGTGAGCTCGCTCGCGCATAACACCGCCCCCGCCTACGAGGTCCTGACCTCGACGGACGCGCTACTCCAGACCGGGTCGCTCACCCGGTACGGTGCGTCCAAGGCGGCCAACGTCCTCTTCGCGGCGGAGCTGGCCCGACGCTATCCCGAACTCCTCTCGGTCTCTCTCCACCCCGGCGCGGTGTCGAGCCCACTGTACGAGCACACCAAGGCGTCGGGCGCCGTCGCGCGACTGTCGGTGGCCGCGCTCTTCGCGGTCCTACGAAGCATCCGCTCGGGGGCCCTCAACCAGCTCTTTGCCACCGGCGTCCCGAGGGAGCGTCTGGTCAACGGGGCCTACTATGTCCCCGTGGGTCGGCAAGGGTCCAGCAAGTATGCAAAGGATGCAGACATGGGCAAACGATTCTGGGAATGGACGGAGGAGCAGATTGCTCGTGTGTCGTGATCCTTCATTACTATAATCTCTGTATAATAGATCTACGACGGACATTTTGTACATTGAATGATTGAATATATTAACATTGACCAGTTGGCACCTTGATTAGTCGGGAAGACATCATGTGACGTGACGTAATCCTCGAACAGCCTCGGCCCAGCGGGTGGAAAAGGCGGTTAGAGGCGGAATCCCCCGTCTTTCGCGATCCCCCCGCGGACCTTCTTCTTCTCCTCACTCCTCTTCATCCTGTCTGGTGTGGTGTTCGATCTGGTTCCCTCTTCAGTTCTCCGTCTTTCATCCCCAACACATCCCATCATCATGGCCATTCAAACCTCGACCGGGCTCGCCGCCCGTATGCTCACCAAGCGCGCCGCTTTCCCCGCCTCTCGCCAGGGACTCAGGAACTTCAGCTCCGCCCGGCCGGCCCTGAAGGAGATCCAGGAGGCGTACATTCTCAGTGGCGCCCGTACGCCGACGGCCAAGGTAAGAAATACCCCTAGGTCAATGCCTATTGAATGGTCGTGATGGCTGACATCCCACCAGTTCAACGGCTCGTTCTCTTCGGTGTCTGCCCCCGAGCTCGGCGCCGCGGCCATCAAGTCCGCCGTCAGCAAGTCCAACATTCCCGTGGAGAAGATCACCGATGTGTACATGGGCAACGTGCTGCAGGGCTCCGTGGGCCAGGCGCCCGCCCGTCAGGCCTCGATCTTCGCCGGGCTGGCCCCCACGGTTGAAGCCACGACGGTCAACAAGGTGTGCGCGTCCGGTCTCAAGGCGGTGGCGCTGGCCGCCCAGAACATCCAGCTCGGCCTGGCCGAGGCCCAGATCGCCGGTGGCATGGAGAACATGTCCCGTGTCCCCTACTACATGGCCCGCGCCGGTCAGCTGCCCCCCTTCGGCAACCTCGCTCTGGAGGACGGTCTGATCAAGGACGGTCTGTGGGACGTCTACAACAAGTTCCACATGGGCGTGTGCGCCGAGAACACCGCCAAGAAGTACGAGATCACCCGCGAGGCCCAGGACCAGTACGCCATCCAGTCGTACCAGCGCGCCCAGGAGGCCTGGAGCCAGAACAAGTTCGCCGACGAGATCGTCCCCGTCACCGTCAAGGGTAAGAAGGGCGACACCGTGATTGAGCGTGATGAGGGTTACGAGAACCTGCGCATCGACAAGCTGCCCACCCTGAAGCCTGCCTTCATCCGCGACGGCACGGGCACTGTCACCGCCGGCAACGCGTCCACCATGAACGACGGCGCGTCGGCGCTGGTCGTTGCCAGCAAGGAGCTGGCCCGCGAGTTCGGCAAGGGCAACCGTGCCCTGGCTCGCATCGTCTCCTCCGCGGACGCTGCCATCGACCCGGTTGACTTCCCCGTGGCGCCGGCCAAGGCGGTCCCCATTGCCCTGGAGCGGGCCGGCATCACCAAGGACCAGGTCGCCGTGTGGGAGTTCAACGAGGCCTTTGCCGCTGTCATCAAGGCCAACGAGAAGGTGAGCTTTCTTTTCCCCCTTTCACCCCTATCTTTCTACCATTATGATCATGTTCTAACCCCAATAGATCCTGGGCCTGGAAAACGCCCGCGTCAACCCCTTGGGCGGCGCCATCTCCCTGGGTCACGCTCTCGGCAGCTCTGGCTCTCGCATCCTGGTGACCCTGCTGCACCAGCTGCAGCCCGGTGAGTATGGTGTTGCTGCCATCTGCAACGGTGGCGGTGCTGCCAGCGCCATGGTTGTGCAGAAGCTTGACCAGGTTGAGTAAAGGGAAAGAAAGAAAAGCAAAAAAAGTCGTGTTATGTCTCTGCAACTATCAATTTAGCGCATTGTTTCGGTCTTTCTGTACCCTGATCCGGCTCTCGCATCGCATCGACGGTGTCGTGGTCCTATAACGAATACACCTATCTATATACCCATTGCTTTACTGGGCCGTTTCCTGGGTAGGAACGTCATGTATACCAGAATTTCCGGGGTTTTCGGATGTCAGCATGAACGTGTGCAATCTACTCAATTCATTGATCTCTATTTTACATTCCATTCCTTTCCTTCATCTCTAGAACGACGATATTGTATTTCTCATACTTTATGCATCATTTATGCAGCATCTCTTTGTAATCAGGCGGTGGGCCATCCACTCTCACCGCCCGAAAAATTCCCGCAGAAAGAAAATGAAAGAGAAAAAAAAGTCAACCGCTTTTTCTGCGATCCATTCGGCTTCAACTTTTCTCTCCCATCTTTTTCTTCAATCCCCACAGCAATCATGGTGAAACGCAAGAGACAAGAAACGGCCAAGGGCGCTTCGTCCCAGCCGTCTAAAACAATCAAACCGACCACGCCTAAGCCTGCCCCGACGCCCAAGCCGACCGTCGATCATCCGGCCGTCACCTTGCAAATCGTCACGGGGTCCTACGAATCGGTGCTCCACGGCTTCACCGCGGCCGTCTCTCCATCCGCGTTCGATGCGAAGTCGACCGACAAGAAACAGCAGAAAGACGAAGTTCCCACCGTCGACCCATCTCTCGTCCAATTCTCCGACACCTTCCTCTTCGAAGCCCACGCCTCCGCCATCCGATGTCTCGCGTTCTCGCCGATGCCGTCCGCATCGGAGTCGGGCAGCGAAGCGCAGAAGATCACCCTGGCGAGCGGTAGCTCCGACGAGCGGATCAACCTGTACTCTTTGTCCGCGCATGCGCCGGCCGCGGGCGAGGACTTCCCGTCGATCCCGTCGCTGTCGGGTCAGCAGATTCTCGAGAACCCCAAGAACAGAGAGCTGGGCACGCTGCTGCACCACGACGCCAGCGTCTCGTCGCTGAGCTTCCCGTCGCGCTCGAAACTGCTTGCTGCCTCGGACGATAACTCCATCTCCGTTACGAAGACCCGCGATTGGACCGTGGTCTCTACGATTAAGGCTCCCCGGCCCAAGGTGCAGGGCCGGCCTAGCGGCGATACGGCGCCCCCCGGGGGCTCGCCGGCGGGCGTGAATGACTTTGCGGTGCACCCGAGTATGAAGGTCATGTTGAGTGTCGGGAAGGGAGAGAAGTGCATGAGGTTGTGGAACTTGGTTACGGGGAAGAAGGCGGGTGTGCTGAACTTTACTCGCGAGATGCTCATGGGGGTGAAGGAGGGCAAGTGGAGCACTGGGGAGGGCCGGAAGATTATCTGGAACTCCAAGGGCGAGGAATTTGCCGTCGCGTTCGAGTGGGGAGCTGTGGTTTTTGGAATTGTGAGTGTCATCATCTCAGGTCTCTCGGTGAATTTTGAGCTAACTGGGTGACCCTTTCGCAGGATTCCACCCCCACCTGCAGAGTGTTGCCGAGCCCCCGGAGCAAGCTGCACGAGATGAAGTACGTCTCTGTGGACCCCTCCTCCGAGGACAGCGAAGAGCTCCTCGCTGTGTCGACCGAAGACGGCCGCATCGGGTTCTACTCGACCCAGAGAACCCGGAAATCCGACGACGAGGCCGAGTGCCCCATCCCGTATGCGGAGGCAGTCGCCCAGCTCGGTGGAAAGCCGTGTGGACTCCCCGGGCGCGTGAAGGATTTCGAGATCATGAACCTGAAAGGCGAGCCAGCTGTCGGGAAGAACGACTTCCTGGTGGTCACCGGCGGTAGTGAGGGTTTGGTCCGGGTGTGGTTCCTTCTTGGAAAAGATCTTGTCGGGGAGAAAGCAGCAGCCAAGCCGTCCGGCGAGTCGGCGTCTCCGGTCCGCCAAGTCGGCCGGCTCTTGAACGTATACGAGACGGGCCACCGCATCACTTGTCTCAAGGCGTTTGTGATGCTGCCCCCGTCCGCTGCGGAGGACGAGGAGGTTGATGAGCTGGATTCGGAGGAGGATAGTGATTCGGACAGTGAGGCGAGCGATTCGGAAGCGTGATTGATGTCTATATTCCTGTATACCCTTGAGAGACCTGAGTACCAATAGAACCAACCATAACCATGACCATGACCCGACCAGGGATCCTTGTTTCACGCTGCACTTGAGACTGAGACTTCTTCGATATGACACGGCATGCTGCAGCCGCTGACATAAGCGACCAGATCATCGCCGGCCGATCATTGCGTTTCTGTTGCTCCGATTGGAAACCTTCGTCTTTTAAAACAACCAAGCCATGGCGTGTTGGACGTCTTTTCCTTGTCATCTTCTCGCCATGTCTGCCGCTTCCTCTGTCTAATTAACGACTACAGCCAGCGTCATGTCTGCCCGTCTCCTTCATCCGGACGAGTACGAGCTCGACGCTCGATCGTCCGTCGACTCGCAGGGGAGCTTCAACCTCGATGACGCCGACTTCGAGTCGCAAATCCCTCCGCAGCCGAGACGCTTACTGCACCGGGTGCCTCTCCTATCGCGACTGTTCTCCTCGACCTACGCCGGATACCGCCGCATTAAGCCGTCGCGGCCACTCATCTCCTCCGCTCCCCGATCCACCTGCTCCCGCCTCCTCCGCCGACTATGCTTCTACCATAATCTGATCATGGGCGTCATGGTCGCCTTGATGCTCGCTAGTGCCATCCTGCGCCCGTCGTACTCGAATCCCCCACCGCAGTACGCCACGCTTCGGGACACCGTCGACCAGTCGACCGACCCCGGCCGCGGCAACGCGCGCAACGAGAAGGTCTTCATCGCCGCCAGCCTGTACGACAAGAGCGGGGACCTCGCGGGGGGCGAATGGGGGTCGCGGGTGCTGCAGCTGGTGGACCTACTGGGGCCGGACAACGTGTTCCTGAGCATCTACGAGAACGACAGCGGGGAAGAGGGGCGGAGTGCGCTGCGCAGCCTCGAGGAGCAGGTCCGGTGCAAAAAGTCGATCGTCTTCGAGGAGCACCTCGACCTGACCACCCTCCCCACCGTCACCATCCCCGGCGGGGAGACGCGCATTAAGCGCATCGAATACCTAGCGGAGGTACGGAACCGCGCCTTGAAACCTCTCGACGAAGCACAGGACCACTACGACAGACTCCTCTACCTCAACGACGTCGTGTTCGACCCCGTCGACGCCCTCCAGCTCCTCTTCTCCACCAACGCCGCCGAGAACGACGGCATCGCGCAGTACCGCGCCGCCTGCGCCGTCGACTTCGTCAACGCCTTCAAGTTCTACGACACCTACGCCACGCGCGACCTCCAAGGCTACAGCATGGGCCTGCCCTTCTTCCCCTGGTTCTCCACCGCCGGCAACGGCCACAGCCGCAGCGACGTGCTCGCCGAGCGCGACGCAGTGCGCGTCCGCAGCTGCTGGGGCGGCATGGTTGCCTTCGACGCGCAGTACTTCCAAAAGCGCAACCCAGCAAAAACACAACCGCTGCCGCCCCCACCGCCACCCACCCGCTTCCGCGCCGCGCACGACCTCTTCTGGGAAGCATCCGAATGCTGCCTCGTGCACGCCGACATCCAAGACGCGCCGAGATCCAGCGTCGACGACCTCACCGACACAGGCATCTACATGAACCCCTACGTGCGCGTCGCCTACGACAGCAGCACCCTCTCCTGGCTGAGCACGACCCGCCGCTTCGAGAAACTCTACCCCTTCCTCCACAACGTCCTCAACCACCTCATCGGTCTACCCTGGGACAACCCCCGCCGAGAGGAAATCCCCGGCCAGCGCGTGCAGGACACCGTCTGGGTCCCCGACAACCTCAACAAGGGCGGCGGCTCTTTCCAGACGGTAGACCGCCTCGCGGGGAATGACGGCTTCTGTGGCCGTCGCGGATTACAGGTCATCGTGGAACATCGCGAGGAGGGACAAAAGGGGTGGGAGAATATTCCTGTTCCTGAGTGATTCTTCTCTTTTCTTCTCCCGTATATTTAGATTTATCCTTGTCGTAGTTTCTTCTCTTGTCTTCTATCTACTCATCTGTTTCTTTCTAATCTGGTGTGAATCTTCGGTGGCTGGCTGGCTGTTAATCAAGCGTGTATGAAATTGAGCTGAGCGTTCATGCTTGTTGTTTGCTTACTTGGTTGCTTATTACTTACTTTGCTTACTTGCTTATTTGTTTGCTTGTTGCATAGCTGGGTAGGTAATAATTGTTGTATACGAAGAATGTCTGATTATTTTGACACACGGTTTGATATACTGCTATGAAATGGGCGTACTGTACGGTATATACACTTACTGGCTCTGATGTATTGATCGATTAATCCAACTATAAAGAAAATCAGACAACAGTCCCTACTTCTAGTACCAAATTATACAAAACCAGAATAAGATAGAGAAATGCAATTCTCGAGCGAGACTCGTCATGAATATAGAAAAAAGAAGAAGCCTCCTTAACGCCGGGCTATTTCAGTTTTATGCTACAAATCCCCCCAGAACCGGGGTAACCACCGAGTTGACCAGATCCGAGTGTCCATCGAATCTAATCTCCCCCAAGAGTAAATGGATATCACTTCCGACTACGCAAGAACGCGGCAACCTGCTCGTGACGGGTGACGAAGAACATGCGCTTCTTATTGGACTTCCACACCAGCACGCCGATCTCCTCGGCGTAGCGACACGGGGCCTCGTACTCGGAGAGGCTGACAAAGTCCTTGAAGAGAAATCCCGGGGTGGCTTTGACGCGGTCGCGCTCGAGCTGCCAGAGACGGATCTGGTCGACGACTGTCGGAGGCAGGACAGAGGGGATGCCGGCTTGGTTGGAGGTGGAGCGGGAGGCGTTGTGCTTGCGCATTTGCGGGTGGGCGTGGGTGGAGAGGTAGGAGATGATCTGGTCGGCGGTGATGCCCATTTCGATGGCGCGGCGGATGGACTGGCGGGTGATCTTGCCGGTGAGGAGGTTGGGGAAGCGGTATTTGAGGGTGGTGAAGAGGGCGATGAGCGAGATTTGGAGCGGGGACGAGGTGTATGCGTAAAGGCGGTAGTTGGTCTCGATGATGATGAATCCTGATCCGGCTTTGCTCCCGCCGGATGACGCGCCGGCGGGGCCTGTCAGGGAACCCGCGATGGGGTTGCTCAGGGTGCTGGAGTCGGAGGTTAGGGTGGTTGCCAGGCGGGTGGGGTAGAAGTGGCTGGCTTCGGTGGAATCTTGATAGACGATGCCGAAGTCGGTGAGGTCCGTCAGGGTGCGGAGCTGGTTGGAGGTCAGGTTCCTCTTCTCGTAGGACTTCCCGAGCTCCAGGCTGCTGAGAAGGAACAGGAACGAGAGGACTTCGACGCTGTCCATGCCGATGGCCTCGGCGCTCTCGACGTAGAGGATGAGGATGTGCCACACTTGCGTGCTGACATCTTGTAAGACGAACGCGAATCCATCCTGTGTGATCTCCACGCGACGGTCCCGGACCTCCACCAGGTGCCCGGCTTGCAGCAGCTGCTTGACGCCTTTGCTGAGACTGGCCTCGCGCTGCGCTCCCAGCCCACTCGTCCCCACCATGTACCCTAGCACGCCTTCCCACTGCCGTCGCGCATACTCATCGAGCTCGGGGATCGACACCGCCGACTGTGGGGGAATCTGCGCCAGCACACCGAATGATTGGGTTTGTTCTGCGCCGGTCAGGGCCTGGCGAAGGGAGGCCGCGAAAGGGTTGGTGACCATATAGGCACGCACATTCTCGGATGTTACGGTATTCGATAGGATATGAAGACGGCCTAAGATCGAGAGTGC
Source organism: Aspergillus taichungensis (assembly GCA_002850765.1). Taxonomy (NCBI): domain Eukaryota; kingdom Fungi; phylum Ascomycota; class Eurotiomycetes; order Eurotiales; family Aspergillaceae; genus Aspergillus; species Aspergillus taichungensis. Next base: position 96,603 of record KZ559549.1, on the reverse strand, counting down.
GTTATCCCGTTCTCTATACAGAGATAAAGGAAAAAAGGTCAGACGTCGGTCCTCAGTAGTGTAACGCTGGGTAAAAGTCACTCACTTGATACTACCGGACTTGACCCAACCCTCGAGATCCCCCGCAGGAAGGGGATCTTTCAAATACAGAAGAGCCATGACAAAGCATTTTGCTTTATTCCATCCCCACCGCCAGTCAGTTCGATTGTCCGGTTCTTATCAGACCTGGCGATCGGAGAGCCACATACCCAAATCAGGCAGCATGCGCCGGAAGATCGCGAGAGCGGTCGAGGGCTGCTGATAGAGCTTGAAGAAGACGGTGCCCGGCAGGCCTTCGAGGTAATCAAACGGACGAGATGGAGCGGCCGCCATTCTGCCGGGTGGGGAGGAGAGACGAGATCAGCTCCACGACATGCTGGGAAGAGTTGAGAGAATGAAGCCATTGGAAGAATGTGAGCCTGAATGGATGCCACAAATTACGGCGGGCGCAGCGGCCTCGCCGCGCACAATCCGGGTTATGTAAGCAGCATAATATACTCCGCTTATACTCCAACATAAGTTCATCTTCTTGATCTTCTTCACATCGATATCTATACATTGATCACTGTATCTTTCTACTGCATTCGGATTGTATAATGCCTGCTTTACGCTTCGTCCGATCTGTCAGTCCCCCACCTCATCCAATGAACATCATTAACCAATCTCAGGTTTGGGAGTCCTTTCGGGCTACCTCGGGGCTAGAGCCTCGGTAAGCGTATCCGATGTTGACGAAGGAGAAGATGACTGATTCAGTTCTGTCAACGCAATAGGCTCCTGGACAATGTAAGCATGACATAGAACTGTCATCGTCAGGATCATAATGCTGATTGTGACGTGCTTAGCTTCGAGTGACGGCGGCCAAACCCGGTCTCGTCAACTTTGAACTCGAAGTTAAGAAAGAGCACACGGTACGCCAACTCTTATCAGATTAATCTTATTGCACTGACACGTGTGGCCAGAACCGTTTGAGCATCCTCCATGGCGGCACCATCGCGAGCATGGGTAGGTTGCGCCCAACTCCTTTTCCTCTACGTCTACGGGAATGATCTGACCCATGCAGTTGACCTGGGTGGCTCGCTGGCCGTTGCCTCTCGCGGTTTCTTCGCGACGGGTGTGTCGACTGATCTCAATGGTGAGTTCTATCAAAGATCTCTATCGTATTTCCACCGAGTTCTAACTTCGTGTCTAGTGACGTACCTCAGTTCCGGTGGTAAAATCGGGGACCGTATCCTGGCTGTAGGTTTCTCAACATCTTCCTCACATACCCACGCTAACGACCACATAGGAGGCCAGCTGCGACAAGTGTAGGTTTCAAGTATCAATACCATGCTCATACCATGTCTAACCAGATCTGTAGTTGGCAAAACCCTCGCATTCACCTCCATCAACTTCCGCAACGGCAAGGGGGAAATCGTCGCCCGAGGAAGCCACACCAAGTATGGATCCCTCGAATTAGCATCAGGGCGCTTGCCATACAAGTATATGAGCTAATCTGCTTTTTTAGATATATCGCTCTTGCCTGGAAAGACCCGCAGAATATCGTCGAGGAGCTTGGAGGAAAGTCCAAATCCAAGTCCGGGTAATGCTGCGGTGCACTTCGTTTCAGCCTATAGTCAACACTCGATATATAGATGTTTTAGACAGCTTTGAAATCATCACAGGTGATGATTCTCTCCTCTGAGTGATTTATGATTCGTAGCTGCTATTATTCTCCATATCACGAACGGTTCGACGAACCGCGTCGACGGTCAGCCCTCCGTAACCTGGCGCACGCTCGCATCCAGCAAACCTCGGCATAATTGACGTGTCATGTTAAACCGCTCTCAGGTAGCAGCTCCAGGCATACAGATATGTAGCAATTAAATAGCCAGCGAATTCAGATCAGATGTATTCGCTGAGTTGGTACGCCAATCGAAGCGTGGCAGGCCAACGGGATCATAATATATTTCAGCCCTAACCGCTACGCTGACCACCACATTCAACCTAAATTGAATTACAGTAGCATTTTCGAGACTCTCAAGTATTAAATCAAGAAAGAGATCTATTAAAAACTGGAAATAGACCAAAAGATTTCTAGGGCGTCCCAGCAACCCATCTGTAATCGTCCAACGTCATAATCTACTGGCGGGGCACAACTCTGAAGATACTCAACCCCCAGGAATACAGCCAACATACACAAAAGATATCTATACCCAACGAGTAAACCAGCCAGGAATGGATGCAAGTAAATTATATACACGATCTAGTCTAAGAAAACTTCACTCCCTTACTGGGATCCCACGCCCCAGGCTGTCCGCCAAAGCGGATGCCCATCTCGGGATTCCACATCCCGGGCGTCATCGGCGGTCGAGGGTTCGCTCGAGTTGGCTGCGGTGCCGTCAGGGGCTCAGACCGTGCCGCCGGCGGGGGCTGAACAGGCGGCTGGACAGGCGGATGGACCACCTGGGGCGGGGGTTGTGGTGCGGCCTGTGGTGCCGGCTGGGGTATGGGCTGAGATGGCGGCGCGTTGTTGTAAGGTCGGAGGTGTGGTGGGGAGATGTTCAGCGAGGCCATGGCTGTCACGCTGGAAATGTCCCTATCTTTGGTCAGTATCCTTGTGCGATGAGGTAAATAAATAAATTGAGGAGGACGTACGACTCCATCTGGCTGGCTTCCATTCGGCGCTGATGTACGAATGCTTTGCAGTCGTCGCGGAAGCGTCCGACGATCTTGGCTAGGTCGTTGTAGAACTTCCGTCCGACTTCAATGTTGGAGATGATCTCCTTGTATTTGAGATAGCCGTTCTCTAGCTCCTGCAACGCCTTCTCTCTCTCCTTGGTCGAGGCGTCGCCTGTGTGCGCCCGCGTGAATGCCCGGTTCGCTTCCCGGACTTGCGCCGCGATTTGGTCTTGATCGTGTTGCTCCTGCTCGACCATGGCGAGGTCCGAGTCGTATGTCCGCAGCTGATCCTCGAATAAATCCTCGAACTGGCCGGCCGAGAGCGGCTGCATGGGAAACTCGCGCTCCAGCCTAGCGGCTTCTCGAAGAAGGGCCCGACCTATCAAATGGTGAGCACCGCTCAGGGGAGAATTGGGGTGATATACATACTAATATCGTCCGACCGCGCCTTGTCTTTCAAAGCTTGTGCGCGTCGCTTCCGTCGGCTCTCTAGCCGGCTGACTTCGCTCAGGCATCCGCGGAGCCGAGAAGATTCCTGTTCAACCTCGGGTGGAATGGCCGCTCTCCGACTGCTGGGAACGTACATCTCCAGATCACGGTTGGTGCCGGTGAGTACCCTGAAGACGGCCTCTGAGTCACGGAGCTTCTGTTCAACAAGATTATCGCTGCTTTGCGCCGACGTGAAGTAGCCATCAATTTCCCCAGACGTCTTGTACAGCTTCGCGGCAGCCGCCTCGGACGATTCCCGAGCCCATCGATCCGTCCCATATCGCCGGCGCGAGGCATCGTCTTCGGCCTTCTCTGCTGCTAGAAGCTCCACGCCCTCATTATATACCGCCTTGTCGTTCGCCTTCACTTTGGCAGTGTCTTCGATAGATCGACGGAGCCGGTAGAAGCCGTCTTGTTGGCGCATTTCCTCCGCGTGCGACACCAAGGTCGGTGGCAGCCCAAGCGGCTTTTCGAGTGCCTGCAGCGACCCGGGGAGGTTCAGTGATGATAGCAAACTGTGTCGCATTAGCATGGATCCACTCAAACGGCTCTAGTCACCATGAATCTTACTCTCGCAGCTTGTCTGTCATAGTCTCCAGCTCGCCAATGATGGTCTCATTGACCAGCCGATCCCGACGGTCCGAGTAGATGCTCGCCGCGATGTGGACAGCATAAGGAACTAACTTGGAGAACAGCGGCTGCCCCAAAGGCCCGTTATCCCCCAACATGGAGATCGCATCCGTCACCTGCGATGGTGCTTTAGCCGCGACGAGGCACGCACGATCAAGCAGCTTCAGCTCCGATTTCGGAGGCACCGGATTAAGATATATCACGTCGTTATCTTTCTCCGCCCGTCTCAGGTCATCCGTCACCCGGTTTTTCAACCCTTGCAGATCTCCGAGCACGGTCCGATTGATCCATCGCGACTCCTTCAGCGCTTCGTCGACGCATGCCACGCTGTCCCTGAGACGCGCGACCTCCTCGCCGTACTTGCGCTTCTCCAAGCAATCCAACGACTGCCGGTACTGCGCTGCCGCCGCGAAATGATGGTGCTTCGCGGTCATGTGGTGAATCCACTCCGGGCTGATCGCATTCGACTTGACAGCGTGGGCGCCCGCATCCGCATAAAAGTCCGACACTACTGCAGCCAGCCGCGCAATCGAGGCGTCTTTCAACCCGTCCTTGACAGCTTTCTGCCAAAAGCATTCCTGGGCCTGTGCCAGCAGTAGCTTCTCCAAGCTCAACAACGTCATCTCGTCCATGTCCTCCGGTGGTGACGTGCGGAGATCGGGGAGTATATCCGCGCGCAAGTGCACTATGATACCCGCTGCCTGGCAGAAGTAGTTGCAAGCCTGTTTGAGCCCGTCGGCCGTCGTGCGATTCACCGCGAAGGCCAGCTGCGAGTACAGCGCCGCCAGATTGAAGATGATATTTGCCAGTTCAAAGCGGATATTGTTCTGCGAGACTGGAGATAGAAATAGAAGTCAGCGCGACAATCCTCACCAACAACCAAACAAAAAAAGGACAAAAAGTCAATAGCGACTCCATACCTGGCCGCGACGTATTCAGCCCAAACGCCGGAAACCAAGGGAATTCCACCCCGACCTGTTAACATCCAACCATCTCATCAGCCAACTTGTCCCTACAGCTTTGAGTTCCACCATGCCCCCTCTTTCCTCCAACTCTAAATCTCGGCTCCTCCGGGAAAAACCAGCCATACTCACATCAACCGGAAACTTCCCACCGAGCCACTTCAACTGCGCGGCGTACGTAACCAACCGGCTGATCCCGCTCACATGGGGTTCCAGCACATTGATAGCCTCATCCCGCAAACGATCGATAATCAACAGATCATCTGCGAACATATCCGGGCGCTGGTCATATTTCGAGGAGATATACTGCGTGATGGCATCAGACAGGGAGACGGTGTGGGAGCGCCGAAATGGGAACTGGAGGATATTTCTGGAATGTTTGCACCACATGTTAGCCTCGTGATACGACTCCTTGCATGCTGCGCATGCTGGAAAGTAGGGACAGAGTCATACGAAGCCATTGTCGCGGGTCAAGCCACATGGGTGGACGGGGAATGATCGTCGTTATCGGAGGAGGGGGAAGTTTTTTGTTGATGTCGGGGAAGATCCAGTCAGCTCTGGAAACCCCGCCCGGGCAACGGATGACGTTGTGGCTCAGGCAGTCAGGCATCAATCATGTCTACAATCGCATCATGTACAAACTATGCTTTTTCTATATATAATATTATATAATTGAAAGTTCTCATGGTAGTGAGTGATATGAAAATTAATTCTCCTCAAAAACACTCTTCTGGAAGAACCCCACAATCTTGCGCGCGGCCTCACTCCCCACCAGAGGATCAAGTTGCTCGACACTCATATTGGCAATCTCATTGATATTATCCGTTTCCACAATCAGACGTTCCAGAACCGGTGGGGTCACGCCGGGCACAGTCCGCAGCATATCCTGGGGCAAGAGGTTGAAGGTGCGGTGTTCAAAGCCCGCAGCAGCCATAATGTCGCCGGTATCGGCATCGCCACCAAAATCTATATCTAAGCCGATCTGGACGGCGCGAACGGGGTCCGGCTCCGGGTTGTTCTTTTTCAGCTCGGCAAAAATCTCGGCTGTTTGGTAGGGTGAGGAGGACCAGATGATCTTAAGGCGGGGAAACGTGAGTGTGAGCAGGACGATGAGGTGCTGGGCGGACTTAGGGCTGGACGGATTGACCAGGGAGGTGCTGGTGGACGGGGTGGTGGTCCCTGTGCCGGAGGAAGAGAATCCATAGTCGGTGAGGAATGTGGTGCCGGGGGTCGAAGCGGAAGCGAATGCGTCAAAGGTGAATGATTTGTTCTGGTCGAACTCAATGAGAAGCAGGGGGTTCTTGTAGTGTTGCAGCATGGTCTCTGCCTGGTTGTAGAGTCGCCCATTCCGGAGCGAGGTGATCAGGTCGCGGACGGATTTGCGCTCGACACAGATGTCTGGCGTGAGGATGTAGTCGCCCACGGTGAGCTGGCAGGGGACAATGATCATGTTATTCCCGTGCAGCAACGACGGGAGAGCGCTCCTAAACTCGCGGACGTCTACTACGACGCGAGGCGGCGCTGCGGTAGCGGCTAAACGACCACCACCTGCAATGCGGGTGTTAACGGTTCGGAGAAATTGCTCTTGGGGATCTTCGGCGCTTCGATCGTGCGTGATTGTAACGGCCATATTCTGTGTTCAATGTGAGTCAATGTTTTGCAGTAAGGGTTGGTTGGTATTCATACGCTCTTCTCCTTGATCAGCTTCGTAAACGAATCTTTCTCTCGTCGGACAGCACTGAGATACCGCTGTTCCTCCACGGATCCCCCATAATAGATGAAGTATACACGCACATTCCTGCCCGCATGAGAACTGCGGTATACTTCCACTCGTCGGATGAACGCGGGATCAGGCTCGTACATGATGATATACCGCGGCCGAACTTCCTCTAATATGTGTTCATCCATGTCTCCATCGTAGGGGTGTATCATTACCAAGTCATTCATGTCGTATAATTCGTAATAGTCTTCCATATCTTCCAGGAGATCGATGACGACCTCCTCCTTCTGCGCCTCTTCAATCTCCGTCGGTTGAACTTCATCTATCAACTCGGTGACCTGTCCAAGTTGCTCGACATCCGTCTGCACACTGGTGTTTGGCACGCGTCCCGCAGCAGAAGAAACCGCTCCGCCCCCACGGACCCGACGTCGCTTATTCGGAGGGGCTCTTCCTAGCGGATTGGCAGGAGCGGGCGAGTCCCGGCTTCCTCCAGATTGTCGATCGCCATTCTGCTGTACTGACAGGTTCTTGTTGATATTAGACAAGGTCTTTTTCCATTCAAGATACTCCCTTAGTCTTCGGCGCATCAGCACATCTGCAGAGCCCTTGTTCTCTGGCGCGTCATCTGCATCATCTGGAACGGCGGGCTTCTTGCTATCGACGCTGGCGTGCATGGTGCCAAGATATTCCCGAAGCTGCCGACAGGTCCTCTGGTCGGTGCACATGATGAGCACCGTGCTGTTGGATTCATCAGCGGGGAGTGGGTTGAGGTATGCATCGGTTTCAATTTCCGCAAGGACATCCGCCAGGACCTCCCACTTTGGCTGCGCTTCCAAGACAGGCTTGAGCGTGTCAATGTATGCATTGGTCGACGTAATGGCTGCATCGCTATTGATCTTGCCCTGATAAACCCTGGATTTCGCAGTCTGAAACAGAACGTGGGCAGCATCAAGGAACAGCCATGGTGAGTAGTTGTGCTTCGTCGATCCCGGCGGCGGAGAGTGGGCGGTCACGATAGTGTCCAGATACTTGACAAACGACACAGCATCGTAAGTGAGAAGGGCACTAGCATCTGGTCAGAACACACACGGGTAGCAAGGACCGGGCAAACTAACTGTAAGATCGCGCGCAGATCACTCAGATCACTAACGATCTGCCTAGTCCTGAAGCTCACGCGATGCCAAATTGGATCGAGCTGACGCCGAATAGAGACATCAAAGCTTCTGTGAAGCGCACTGTCAAGCGTCCATTCCGCCATATCAAGTCCAGCATTCGCCTTCCTCAGCTCCGCAATACACAGCTCTACGCATTCCAGCACCGCGTTTTGGATCTCGCGCATCTTCTCGCTCATGGGAACTTCCAGCTCGATCACTTCGGCCTTCCTGTGCCCTTCCAGAGATTCGGCGACGGTGACATGGAACCGAGGCCACAGAGAAGCCTTGCGGAGAAACAGATTACGGAGGGAATTGGCCAGCGGGGCAAAGCCTGTTGTGAATGGCTCGGGCAGATCCGAGAATGCTTTCAGAAAGCCGGTTTTGTTGTTATCGCGGAAAATGCGTATGATGAATGCCTCTGTCGAGGTTGCCACGACTCTAGCGGTTATCAGTAGATGTCTCTCGATGTTGGGCGGGATATCCTACCTGTCGGCGTGAAGCACGATCATTCCAGTGATTTTTTGAGGGTCGAGGAGCTCTAATCGGCAATCAGTATCGCGGAGGTCAAAAAATCAGAACGCCGTCACGTCATACTGGATAATAAATCCACGACGAGAATTCTAGATGTCACACTCAGAATGCCGCCCTCCGCATAGATCTTCTCCCTATACAGCAATCAATATCCATAACCCACGATTCACCCCGCACACTCAAACATACCGCATCGATACCGTCGCCCTCTCCGTATTAATCACCTTCAACCCCCTAGCCATCGGGGTCTTGCTAATAGCATAATGTTCCGCCAGCGCTAACAGCCGAATCAACGCGACGTCCACCACGCCCTAACACAATCGACGCAAACCTACCTTCCCCAATCCATTCATTCTCACGATCATCCGCACCCACCACCAAGACGAGATTATTCCCAGCGGCGTCATAAAAGTGCAACAAGTTGGTCACCAGGCGTAGAATACCCAGCCCCCGAGCCAAGATGACGAGCTCATCCTCGGTGCGGAGTTCGGTGAAGATGTCCTGCTGGTATTGCTGGATTTGGGTGTGTCAATACGTTTTCCTGGGTTGCTGCGAGACAATAGGAATTTGAGATAGACTTACCAGAGGCAAGGACAGCTTCACCGGTACATTGGAGCGTTCTGGCGGCATGAGGTGCCTTTTGGCAGAGGTATGACGCAGGGGAGAGTGGATATCGAGGGCGGAGATCGTCTGCTGATGGATGTTTGTTGTGTTTGCATTGTGTCTAATCTATATGTCGTATTGACATGCTGTTGTAGGCTGGATTATCAATTGATATCTGAAAAGACTTATATACACGTGGAACGTGTCTGTGTATTTCAAGATTTAATTTTCATGGTCTATTCAGGTAGGTCTGCTTCATCATGGCGTTTGCTCCGCAGTATGTACCCGGTTTACTATAGCCCTAACCCACGACCTCAACACCAATCCATAACTCACTTCGCAAGAACAAATGCTCAATCGGAGACATCCTACACCGGTCCTCTAATAGTTACTCAAGACACCACTCCAAACAACCCACTTGCACACGGGAGCATGCCGCCGAGGGGACTGCGCCGACTGTCAGCCCCACCATTGCAAGGATAAGAAACACCAGTCCGAAAGTAGAATGTGAGGAACCAGTAAAACTGGGAGAAAGTAAGGAAAGCGGGCAACGAATAGTACCGACGCGACACTCAGCAAGGAGGCTGCAATGGGTGCGACTCCAAGCACGGCGGGAGGCGTCCACGCTGGATGCCTGGAGGCTTCGACCATGTATGGATAGACGGATGATCCCCCGCGTCATGCAATCTTGGCTGGGCCGTTTTCAAGACCGACATCAGCGCATACGTCTCCGATGACCTGTGCCATACGTTTGGATTTTGATGCCATATTGTTGATACAAGGGCTATTCAGTAGTAGACCTTTAAAAATGGAGATATCCCTTCCATTAAAGTTCATTAAACAATCATCACTCATACCTGATCCCCATGAGACGCCACCCCAGTCTCTCCGGTAACCCCAGAAAATATACACAAAACAGATGAAGCCGCCAGATATAACATCTACAAGAATTTGGAAATAAAGACGCATGAACGAGAAAAATAAACAACGAGCATGTTGCACGATAGCGACCTCACGCCGTTCCCACACCACTTTTGGAGTCGGAAGAATTACTCTCCTGCACACTGGCCTTCTGCGACGCAAGGAACTTCTGGAACATGCCGGCAATGTCGTGCTCGGAGGTCTTGCCCTCCTCGGACTTGCCGTTCTTTTCGGTGATCAGGTTCTTCAACCATTGGTTCTCCAACTCCAAGGCGGTGACCCGGACTTCCAACGCATTGTTCTTATCTGTGGTTTCCTTGACGGTCTTCTCCAACGCCTGCTCACGCATCTTCTTCTTCACGCGGAATCGGGCGCTGGCGGCTGTGTTCCGCCGGCGCTTGTCCTCCTCAGCCGCGTGTAGTGACGCCTCCTCGACCGTCATCACGGGGGTTTTCTGTGTGTTTTTGCGTTTCGGCGCCGGAGCCGGGGGCGATTTGGCAACCTTGGGAGTGGGGGCCTGCGGTGACGAAGTCGAAGCCGGCGAGGGGTTTGAAGAGAGCGACTGGCTCGGAGCATTGTGGGTAGTTACCGACTCAGTGACCGACGGCGGTTCGGGGAAGGGCGCATGTTGTGGAACGGACGACGACTGTGTGTTGAGTTGACTGAAATCTTGGGCGGAGTAATCCGGCATGTTGTTGCCCAGTCCATCTGTAACGAGTTAGAACCCATGACCACGTTGTACATGACGGCATATCCGGGAGCAATCGTGCTGGACAAGACCACAAAACGCAAAAAGCAAAGACAATGGTCTTTCTGGGTGGGGGGAAATCCAAGATAGGCATAGACACAGAGGAACGAAGGGCTGCATGTGATCACGTGGAATGGCGCCATATTGAGGTTTGGTCACGCCAGGCGCAGGGCTCATGCACGTTGGCACAAGCCATCGTTAGATCACGGCACCGGCTAAGCGGATCCATATTGGGAGCCAATGACAACCCAGGGAGATGATGCACACAGGAGAAGATATTTCGACGTGCGAGGCAGGGATTTTTAGTATAAAGGGTAACCCAGTAAGGGAAGATTGGCGAGGGAAAAAGCAAAAAAATTCGCGATGAAACACCCAAAGCAGCCAGAACGAGGAGCCCCTCAAGGACAAATCCTTGGTCCCCACCAAATCAATTCGAAAGAAAGGGTAAAAGGGAAAACACGCTGTGGTCTGTCCACCTAGCACCGCTCCGAGATAATGACCGCGGATCTGTAGGAAGTCTTTCACTTACCACCGAGGAGGTTCAAGAAATCCATATCCGAGCTCTGTGCACTTTCCGGTTTGTTGTCTTTCTTGGGGTGGCCATCATCAATCGCATCAAAAGCGGGGAGATCGAAACTGCCAAACTTGTCGAAGTCGAAGAACTCGGTGTTGGTGAAGAGGGACAAATCGGCATCAACGTTGAACACGTCCTGCTGTTGCTGTTGCTGCTGCAGGGCCTGGTCGTAGGGAGACGGAATGGCGTTCAAATCCTCCAAGTATTGGGAAAAGTTGGGGGCCCGGCGGCCATTGTATTCGGCCATGATGAATCTCTTCCGGCTGCGGTAGCCTCGCTCGCACAATTTGTCCTCCAAGCAACGGGGCTTTCCTTCAATTCACGAAGCGCGGTTTCGTCGGACCCGTTGGTCAGGATGGGAGAAATTCTTCTACGTTTCTCGGTGAGATGACTCAACAATTTCGGACGCCACGTCGGAGTGGACGGGTGTGATAGCGGCGGTATAATCGTCGAGGATAGAGAATTTGGCGAGAGAATGTGCGGATTCCGGAGTCGATTTGGTGGATGGAATTTCGACAACAGGGCGGGGAGAGTGTAATGGGAAGTGGGGAGAAGAAGAAAGAAAAAGAGGGAGACAAGAGAGAGAGCCGGAAGAGGGACAAGATTTGGGATGAAGTGGGTCCCGGTGATCGGAGATGAAAGAACGACAATAGTAAGAAGACTTTTGCGGACTGTCCTCTGTAAGGAAGGGCCGAGGTGGGGTCGCTGATTAATTCTCAGCACAAACACGAGGCTGAATAAGCTGCCCTGCCCATTCTTGAACACGCGGTTGCCGCAAAAAGACCCGTCTCAGCATTCATCCGGAGGGGAAGCTCGCACGGAGCGCCTGTTACCATGCTGTTCAGAGTCTAGCGCCAGAATCCTCCGACGTGGATTTATAATTCCCATTGCAAACCAGCCAGGATGAGCGCGATAAGCATGATCGTGAGGGTTTGGATGCATTAGGGCTTTGTGAACTGCTGACTCAATCTCCGTTGGCATAAGTTGATGCTATGCCGGGTAACCGTGTCGGTTATGTCATAGCCATTGCCCTCGTTTGCCACTGTGCGTTCTATCCACAATTTCCCACTTGGGAAGTTCCAGCTGGCCGGAACCAGGTGGAAAAGTGGAAAGATCCGGAAAAGGAGGTACTGACTGAGGTCAAGGATCACTACGTACTACGTACTCCATAATGCTCTGAAAATGTCTCATCGTGGGGACTGTGGATACTAGGGCCCATATATTATGTGCACAAACAGTAGGGGATCAATATGGAGATGTCTGTTCTAGAGTCTGGTATGGATGATGCATAACAGAGTAATAAGGCTGGAAAGATCATCTGTTAGCCTTAATTGGTTATAATATCAAGTGACTGTAAATACCAGTCATCTACTTATTACATCTTGGTAGCAAACCCTTATACTACAGAGCAAACATGTGTACCATACACACTAATAGCATGCTGATCAGCTAGTAGGTCTCGCTCTTTTTATCCTGTATGATTTATGTTCCACCCTATGATACTGCAGATGATAAATTTTTGCAGAACTCACGGGTGGCTATATGTTCTGATACTGCCCGGCTGAGATCAGTCCAAGATGCTTCATGGAGCAATAATGATTGGCCAAAGATGTGAAAGAGAAAATCATATGCGAAAAAGAGAATTGAAGACAAAGAGGTAGAACAGCTTGATCAAATGGAACTGATGATTTAGAATATAATGCGGCATATCCTGAAGTGGGAAATATGATCCGTCTAATACACACTGAGGGCACGACTGGATGGGAGATATAGAGTCTGTCTGGATACTATAGATCTCCCATGGTCCCATGGAACTAATGGGATGGTTCTATTATCTACCAAAGGTATGGGGAAAGATTGTAATAGCTAATTACTATCAAAACAGAAGATAATAGTCATAGTTTTATTCACCAGCAATAAGGTTTGAAGATATACTATCTATCAAAAATGTCGACATTGGTGTCAGACCATTAAAAGGAAGATATATCCCAGTTTCATATTAGCCTCTGTTTTTGTTTATAATCACTGCGTGAAAGACAGTTTGATATCTCTCCATCAAATGACCACAGTCTCAATGTAACTTGAGAGAGAGTTGTTTTGATACTCATATATCAATGTTGTCATAGCTCTTTCCCGTTGTGTATTCTAGCCTATACTGGGAACTGTACATGTCTGTTTGACCCTTCCATCACATTGGCTGTTTTATAAAAACATAAGTTTAGAAGAATCATTCCCTACAAGTATCAGCTATACTAATCGTTATATCTAGTAATTCAATGGCACTGCAGGGTGTCTGTCAGACAGGTTTGGATGTATAGTTCCCAAAATGGCCTAGCGGGAACAAACATCATAAACAGCCAATTAAGTGGGTCAATTGTTTTCTCAACACCGCTTCACCTCCTAAGCTTCTCTCGTCTATACAGTTCAATGGATGTTAGCTCTACATTGCCGGTGGACTTCAAGATTTGTTCTTGTCAAGGTTAATTGTCGGTAGAGGAAGCATGATTTGTGCATGGCCCCATTGATCATTCGCCGTCCCCGATTCCCTTCGCGCGTCTGGACCTGAATGTGGCAGGGACCACTTCCGATTGAACGTGATTTGCGATCTCGACCGACCCTGACCACTTTCATTGAAGACTGTAACGTCCTAATATACTCTGGAATACTTTGTACCGTCTGGACGGCTTCATGAGTTTCCGACATAGCCAGTCCGGGCGACCGACCACGCCTCATACCCCCCCGCATCGCACCAACCACTCATCCTTTGCCAGCTCATCGTCGGCGAACTCGTCATTCCGCGGGGAGGAAGATGCGATCATTCTGGAGATAGGCTCGCGATGGCTGCGGGCCGGGTTTGAAGGCGAGAGTGCGCCGATGTGCGTCGTGGGATGCGGCCCTGAGGACTCGCGCCGGGCGGGGGACTACCGAGGCTTTCTGCAGACTACCCACGATGGGGTGACAGCGGCCTCGGGCTCCCGGGATCCGGAGGAGTGGGCGAGCGCCTACGAGCTCTGGAATATGGATTTGCGCGACGTCGATCTGGGGCTGGTCGAGGACCGCGTCGAGCGGACGATCCGTGAGACATACAACAAGTACCTTCTGACGGATGCAGGGACGTCGCGGCTCGTCTTGGCCCTGCCCTCAGTGATGCCATACCCCTTACTCTCCGCCCTCTTATCGACTCTCTTCAGCCGGTGGCGCTTCCCGAGCATCACCCTCTTACCGACGCCAGCCATGGCGGTCCTGGCAGCTGGGCTGCGGTCCGCCCTCGTGGTTGACATTGGATGGGCGGAGACTGTGGTGACAGGGGTCTACGAATACCGAGAAGTGGCGACGAAACGAAGCACACGCGCAACAAAGCGTTTACTCCAGGAGATGGGGAAGATGCTGACAGCACTTTCCCCCAAAGGCACTGCACCGCCCCGACCCCCGAATGAGATCTCGGTCGACTTTGAACTATGTGAAGAGGCGGTGAGTCGCTTCGCCTGGGCGAGGCCTCGGGGGGACAACCCCGAACTCTCGTCCGTCCTCCAGAAGACCGTCTCAATCCCATGCCCATCCAGCCCATCCACCTACATGGACGTTCCTTTTGCCAAATTCGCCGAACCCGTGGGGGATGTGTTCTTTGCGGACGGCATTGCGGAGAACCAGCTGGACGACGAGGAGAAATCGCTGCCGCTCCTGGTCTACCACGCGTTGCTGGCGCTGCCCCCCGATGCGCGCGGCCTCTGCATGTCCCGCATCGTGTTTGTCGGGGGTGGGTCCCACGTCGCGGGGATCCGATCGCGGGTCCTGGCCGAGGTCGCGTTTCTGCTCGACCAGTACGGATGGAGCGCCGTCCGTGGCCAGGCGATCGAGAAGCAACGGCAGAAGCTGCAGCGACTCAGTCTAGCTCCTCGCCCATCCTCCCCCGGCCATAACCCGGACAGTCCGGCCGTAACGGAGGAGGAGATCGATCCGGTCGAGCAGAAGCTCCAACGGAACAAGGACAAGGACAGCCCGCCCCCGGTTCAGGGCACGCTGCGCGAGGTGGAATCCCTGGGCGCGTGGGCGGGGGCCAGTCTCGCGACGAGCCTCAAGATCCGCGGGGTGGTGGAGATCGAGCGGGAGAAGTACCTGCAACATGGATTGGCGGGGGCCAGTCGGGATCTCGAGTCCCACGGGCATGTCCCCGATCGACGGTCGGGACTGCGCGCGGGTGGAGATCGCTCGAGTTGGACACTGGGAGGATGGGGATAGACCTGGATTTTTGTGTAATTCGTAGATAGATACCCGCTGAACCATATGACTTGTATTATCCTTGATCTTGTTTCTCCTTCATTACTCTACAACATGCCATATGGATGACCCTTCAGATCCATTCAAAATCCATGGATCCAGACCGGTGCCTGCTATGGTGCCTGAGGCTCCGACAGACAGACCGACAGCCGAGGCTCATTGGAGCGTATGTATGGTATCTCCTGACCTCTCCAATACACACAATACACATACTAACGTTTGGTAACTTACGATCCATTACGCATCGGCAACTCCATCCGGCTCTGCTTGCCGAAGACGCCGCCTCCGATTGGCTGAGTCTCCGATTAGTCGGCTCGGCCTGTGAGCCCGTGACTTTTCAACCGCGGTTGCTTTTTGATATTTACTCGCGGTTTGTTGCGGGGAATCTGGGGAAGTCTTTTTTTTCCCTCCCCTTCTCCTTCATTAATTGTTTCTTGTGTCCACTGTATACCCTTTGTTTTCGTCTTTATACCCCTCTGTATATTCCGTCAGAGAATACAGCATGTCTTCCCCTCAGCAGCGTTTGTCCTCCATCGCGAACCAGGTCTCTGGCGCCGGTGGGGCCAGTGCCCGTCAGCATCTCCTGAGCAAGAACCCCGACGATGTGGTCAGTAGTCCTTCTTCTCCTGATGTCTGGCTGGCTTGATGGATTGCTAATGGGCTGGAACATAGGTCATCACTCTCGCCGTCCGGACGCCGCTCACCAAGGCCCGCAAGGGTGGACTGAAGGATACCACCATTGATAACCTGCTGGTGTCGCTGCTCACGGTATGCACTGCGGATCTCCTCTCCTGACACCATCGAGGATAGATACTGATGGATTAGACCATTCGGGAGCGCTCGAACCTGGACCCCAACCTGGTGGAGGATGTCTGTGTCGGCAACGTGCTGGCCCCCGGGTCCGCCTACATCGCGCGCTCGGCCGTCCTGGCCGCCGGATTCCCCGTGACGGCCGCCGCCTCGATCGCCAACCGCTTCTGCTCGTCGGGTCTGCTCGCCATCCAGAGCATCGCCAACCAGATCATCGCCGGATCGATCGACGTCGGTATCGCCGTCGGCGCCGAGAGCATGAGCACGACGCCCGACGGAGGCGCCCCCGCCATGAGCCAGGAGATCATGAGCCACCCGCTCGCCTCGCAGAACAAGCAGCCCATGGGTCAGACCTCGGAGAACGTTGCGGCGGAGTTCAACCTCACGCGCGAGGCCCTCGACCGCTTCGCCGCCAACAGCTACCAGAAGGCCGAGCAGGCCCAGAAGGCCGGCTGGTCGAACGACGAGATCGCCCCCGTGCGCACCCAGGTCAAGGACCCCAAGACCGGCGAGGTTAAGGAGGTGGTTGTCG
This sequence comes from Aspergillus taichungensis, assembly GCA_002850765.1. NCBI lineage: Eukaryota > Fungi > Ascomycota > Eurotiomycetes > Eurotiales > Aspergillaceae > Aspergillus > Aspergillus taichungensis. The sequence goes on along the minus strand of KZ559549.1, from coordinate 79,954 downwards.
ATCGCGACGACGGCATCCGCTACGGCACCACCGCTGAGGGCCTCGGCAAGATCCGCCCTGCCTTCCCCCAGTGGAAGCCTAGCATCACCACCGGTGGCAACGCCAGCCAGATCACCGACGGCGCGGCCGGTCTCATCCTGATGAAGCGCTCGCGCGCTGAGCAGCTGGGTCAGCCGATTGTCGGCAAGTTCTGCGGCGCCACCGTCGCGGGTCTCGAGCCTCGCATCATGGGTATCGGACCGTCCATCGCCATCCCGAAGATCTTGACCAAGTTCGGCCTGTCGAAGGAGGAGATTGATATTTTCGAGATCAACGAGGCGTTTGCGTCGATGGTGGGTTTCAGTCTTCTAGTGTTGGGTTTGTACATTTTCACTAACATCTACTTTAGGGAACCTACTGTGTCCAGAAGCTGGGTCTCGACGAGGCCAAGGTCAACCCTCGCGGTGGTGCAATGTACGTCCCTATTGTCTTTCAAGGTTTACGAGCAAATACTAATTCCAACAGTGCCCTCGGCCACCCCCTGGGCTGCACCGGCGCTCGCCAGGTCGTCACCGCGCTGTCGGAGCTGCGCCGCCAGAACAAGCGCGTGGCGGTCACGTCCATGTGCGTGGGAACTGTACGTATCTACAATTCGCTGCTGATACCACATCTACTAACTAATCTATTTAGGGCATGGGTATGGCCGGTGTGTTTGTGTCGGAGCATTAGATGGGATGAGAGTAGACTTGTATATATTGATCTCATAGTGGAGTTTAGTCAATGCATGTATAGAGATTTGGCAATGACTAGAATGTTCTCTTCCTTAGTTGAGTTTTGGAGCGGATATATAGGACTGGTCATAGTATATTTTTTTTGTACCATCTATAATGTGTATGATGGCAGTCACCATCACTATTACGACACTGTTCTTCCCAGGCTGCACCAATGTGTCTAATGCGACGCTCAACACCATTTATACATACCATACCAAGGGCTGTTGTCATCCCATCACATCAGTAGATCCTGTTCATGTCTCCATCACAATACCCGGAGACCTTCTTGCAGAGTGACAGTCAAAGACAGGAGTCACGATTCCAGTCAACATCCAACAGTACCCCAGGCGTTAGACACGTGTCAAGCAGAGTGTACTATTAATAAACTAGGTTTATATCCCGCACTTCGGCACGCTTAAACGTGGGGTAGAAATGGAGCAAGTCACTATCTAAACTTAGAAGGGAAGAAGGAGGAGGAAGAAGAAGAAGCTTGTTTTACTGGGTACTGCCGTGGCTATATTTACCTGGGAGGAAAGCAAGGCAGGAATGAGCTGTATAACTGTTGATAGTGGGTTTGTATTCACTGGGGTTTTTTCAAAACACTGATTGTCTCTTCTGTAACTCTTGTCAGCTGTGGGAAATGTGTTTGAGGTGTCTGAGTGAAGGATGTAGATCTAGATGGCTTGGTTGGATTCACTCCGCTGGATAGACCCTGGAGATAACCCCATATCAGTGAAGAGTCTGAGGGGGTGACTGTGAACAGTTAAGTCTACAGGAGTAGCCTAAATAGACTCTTCTCTTATGGATATCAAGTTACTGAGTGGCTACAGCTAAGGTATTGAGAGCTGGTGTCTGGAATAGCTAGCCCTAACTCGGGTGAATAACTTCAACTTCATACAATATAAACTGCCTATGCTCCACCAGTTTTCTGTACTTTCATTCTCAATGATTCTGCGGTGTATTCCCTCGAAGAATCTTCTCGTATAATTTTTTTCATGATGATGCCACCGTCTAACCTTATCTCGCGTTGATACATACTGATCGTGTCCGCATGACGGGCAAAAAACCTCATCCCGTACTTTTGAGTCATAACAGCCTTTGATGAATCTTTTTGTGAAAATGACGACCTTCAAACCTTCTTTACAGAGGACTATATAAGAGACTCGAGCACCCCGAGCCTTCGGCTGTTTTTCTTTCCTCCTCCATCTATCTGCGCCCTATCCATCGTCCACTTATCCATCCTCGTCTATCAGACACTTACTTTACGTCACACTATATAAACTTCATCGTAGCTTTTACAACTCTGCCCACCCGCCATATATATAAAGCTCACAATGAAGTTCCAAAACCCCTTCTCCATCTCGAGCGAGACCCGCGAGAAGATCACGAGGAAGGGCCGCTCCTGTGCCATCTGGACAGTGCCGCCCATTGTCATCCTCCTCGTGATCATCATCGTGTTGTCTTGCAAGTGGGAAGACATCAAGAAGCTTCACGAGAAGCTCAAGCCCAGCTCCACCGCCGCCGCCACCCCCAAGAACGACGACGACGACAAAGCCAACGAGCCCACCAAGAAGTCGTCCATCTGCACCGTGGTGCCAAAGGTATCCTACACCTTCTACGGATACCCAGACAACGACCCACCCGGTGCAGACATCATGCACGACTGCGGCCGTGGCACCAGCGCGGGGGGCGTCGGCACCTTCGACAACCCGCTGACGATGGCCACGGCCCCGGGGGAGCTCAACAACTGCGAAGTCGTCTACTCGCCGTACCTGCGCAAGTACCTCATCAATGAGGACTACTGCGAGCAGTGCAAGACGGACTGGGTCAGCCACATCTGGCATGTGGATATCTGGCTGGGTGGGAACTCGACCACCCAGGGGACGGCGCAGCTGGACTGCGAGATGAAGTTGACTCCTGCTGAGGGGAGTCAGACTGTGGTGAGGGATCCGTCTAAGGATCTCCCGGTTGATGGTAAGCTTCCTTTTTCCTTTCTTCTTTGGATGTATGGAGAGAGCGGTGGCTGATTGATTCTAGCTTCGGTGTTTTACACCCCCGGCGACAGGACTGCTTGCAATACGGCGAGCACCTATCTGGATGCCACCGTGAAGGAGTACTGTTGAGGGGGGGGTTTAAATTGCCTGTGTTTGGAGTTAGGGCTTGGAGTTGATCATGTTTGGGATTATCTGTTTTGTGTTCATTTTATGTCTGCTTGGGATTGATCTTTTGATATCATGTATTCTTTTGTTTGTTTAGGTGAATTGATGTTCTGTTCTCAACATTTCTCTTCGTAGGGTCTGTAAAGTACAGAACACATAAGTGTAGCCTGGCTTGAATATCTTGATGTTCATACACATCAAGTCCTATACTGAAAGCCCTCAGTACTTGTGTATGCATCCATAGTAATAGGCAGATTGAATGCCATCTAGTTCACTCCGCAGCACATGTATTGTCTCACGGAGTTGAGTATCGGATATAGCCAGATACATGATGACAGGAACCCAAGCCCCACCTCATACCTCATTTCAATCTTGGGGTGATAAGGATGTTCAAGACCAGTTGGACTTGAGAAGTCTACCCCATCTGACTCTAAGGTCTCGTTGCGAACGATGATGTACTCATCTTAGCCATAAACCTCATACCTGATTCGACGGTTCTTCGCCAGGCTTGACTCTCGCTTCATTACATCCTTGGTCCGTGAAACGGCCCTACCCAGGATAGATGGCCCCAAAATCGCACATCGATAGGAATACCACATCCATTAATCATGGTCCTCCTCAGTCAACCCTGGACAACCCTCCATCTCATCCGTCTCATACCGGTACTTGCACCAAAAACAATACCGGTGCTTCTCACGCAGATACTGCACAACACGGGCCAGCTTCTCAGAAGGCTCAAGCGCATTGAACTCGTCGAGCTCCGGGTCCTCCTCCTCAGTCTCTTCTTCAAGGATTCGCGACAGATCGGGTTTCGTGCTGCCAAGTGCCTCGTGGTCGTCCGGTTCCAGCGTGGGATCGTCATACCCAGGTAACCGTGAACTGGGGAAGAAAGACGACGGCAGTGATGTTTGCAGGATATGTCGAGCTTGTGCGGCGCGTTCGCGCTCCTCGCGCTCTCGTACGAGTCCCCGATATAGGACGTTGATCTGCGCTGTCGGTTTGACGTTTGCTTTCGGTTTAAATTTTGCGGCCGTCTCGTCCTGCGAGATATCGTCCTTTTCCCCCTCGCCATCTTCCTGCTGCCCCGAACGTGTTCCATCATCCGGGGACTCCGACGCCGGGGCAGGCCCCTCCCTCTCAGCCTCAGCCTCACCATCCAACCTCTCCGCCACCTTCTGCGCAGCATGAAACTGCGCCTCAGCGCGTCTCGTCTCCCTCTCCAACCTCACCCGATCTCGATAATCGCCCTCCTCCTGCTTAACCTTCTTTGCCACCTCAGCCGCCTCCTCCCGAAACTTGCGCTTCTTCTCACTATCAAGCCCAATCCCGCCCCGATCTTCTTTAACCATTAGATCCAACGGCACTGCCAATCTCTGCGCCTCGCGTTCCCCACCCTCCTTCTTAGCCCCGTCTTCCCCCGTCGCAGGCTGCGCTGCAGGCTGCTTCCCCAGGGCCTGCCCCGGCTTGAACCCCAGCTTGGCCATCATCTTAAAGCCCTTGTTGGATGGGTCGAGCGTGCTCGTTGCGAGGGCGGCGTCGCGGCGGGCGGCTTCTTCGGCGGCGCGTTCGGCTTTGGAGGGGACTCGGGCGCGGGCTTCGGCCTGGGTGTTTGTTAGTGCGGATTGATCTTTCTGAGGGAGTGTCCATTTTTGATTCTGGAATTCGGTACGCACCTCTCGCTGTTGTCGTCGTTTCTTCTGGGAAAAAGTCTCCTTCTCTTGTGGCTCTTCGATTATCATTGACATGTAGTCTTCTTCTTCCTCGGAGTCATTGTCGTTGTTGTGTTTGGCGCGTGCGGGGTCGGTTGATGACATTGTCGGGTGAAGTGTCCGTTAGGGATGTGTATTCTTTGGGTTGAGGTCGTAGAATCCAATTGCTTCGTGTTGGAATGATTGATGCCCTGGGAAATGACAAGATGGATGTTCGAAGTGACGTGCGGGGAAGAAAAAGTCAGAGATATATATGATGCGGAGATAGTCGAAGCCGCATATATTGATTTGGTCGGCAGAATCCACTTTTTATCGCTTCTCCGCTTTCATAGACACATTCACTGCAATAGCATCTACTAAAGCTATAGATTTGTTTAAACAATAAACTAAAAAAATGTCTATACATGTAATATCGTTCTTCTAATCCAAACACGAAAGCCTATGTACAAAATAGGCAAAACCAAACGGACCCGCTCAAATGGTTTACAACAATCAACATGCGGCTGGCCAGGAAATAGCTAAGAACAGGATAAAAAGCAAAAAGCAAGACAATGAGGCATTCGCTACATGCAGATTTTCGTTCGTCGTGTATCACATATCTGCCGTCACTTTCGTCAGGCAAAAGAAGAGACATTGAGATAAAAGGAAAGAAGGAAGAGAGAGTTCGGTGCTGTGGTGCGACACCGATCCTAAGCGATGGGAATCACATTCACTTCGCGGGAACCCGCTCGTAGAAGACGATGTAGGCTTGTTCGTTGGTTAGACGGTCTTTGTACCGCAGGTCGCGGGGGTTGAAGTCCGTCGACCGTTCGTCGTCGAACTTCCGCCAGCACTGGCGTTGCGCGTCTCGGACCAGCGAGATATAGTGGCCGCTACCCATGGAGGACCCAATGTGGCGGAGTACGCCGTAGGCATCGTACGTAAAAGGGGGCGAGACAGGCGACAACGGGTCATGAGGTCCGGTTTTGTCCGGAGCGGACGAGTTGGGCGTCGAGAAAACAAAATCGTCCATCCGTAGGCCATGCAACGGGAATTCAATCGGCGTGTGGATCTTGCGCGCACTGTGAGTCTTGGACGCCGCAAATCGCTTAAAGTGAACCACCAAGATCTGGGGCGCTCGGGTGATGATAATTTGTTTCGTCGCTACCCGTTCGCATTTGCAGTATGGGCACTTCCAGACTTCGTCGCCGCTCAGCATCTCTTCCTGACAGTAGCTGCGGAGGCACTGGTAAATGTCGCCCGCTCCGGACGGTGGGATCTCCACGCTAATACTGTAGAAGGCCTCGTACGTTGTGGAGGTCCGCTTGCAGGTGGTGCATCGAAGTCGACTGGCGTGCTGGCCCGCGAAGAGCGACGAGATGAATGACTCTTCGCGATGGCGGTACCGATCCCATTCAATCTTCGAGACTTTGGAAACCGGCATCCGCTCCCGTTGCATTTCCTCTTCGAAGGTCAACGGCCGTAGAGGGTTTCTCTGCCAGTTGATATTGAGGTCTTCATGCAAGCAATCCACGACGAAATCGAAAAATTCCTTGGCGTCCTGCTGTCGGTCGATCGCCCACTCTTGATTGAGCCTTCCGGCGAAGTTGCGGAATGAGGTGGGTTTGATCACCTCGACGTCATTCTTCCACAATGACCGCACCAGGTTCGCGAAGAGCCCTGGCATGACCCCTTGCGAGCCCTTCCAGTTCTTTTGAATGTAATACCGAAACCGGTTGTCAAGGAAGAACTTACTCAACATAACCGTTGCGCTCAAACACTGGATCGTGGAGTTCATGTAACAGGTCACGCCGAAGTTCGTCAGACCAGTTCGGGGAAGCTTGATCCGGTGCAGCAGGCTGTTCGCGGTGTAGAGGGCAGTCTTGGTGGCTGAGTTCTGCCGCTCTAGGGTGGGTTGAATTTGACGCCCTTCCGAAACACCACTGTAGCTTGGACGCGGCACCGCAGGCGGCGGTCGAGATGGAACCACAGGGGCCGGAGCCGCGTAGTTGGGGGCCGCTGTTCCGGCCGGTCGTACGTGCGGCACCACCATGGACTGCTGGATGGTATGTGGTTCAGGGAAACGGCGCAAGAAGTCCTCGTACGTATGGACAAAGGGCGACACCGGTGCCTGTGCCTCATCACCTGTCTCCTGTTCTGGCTCTTCTGTGAATGGCACCTCTTCGGCATAGGCGCTGGTATCGATTTCTTCGACCTTCGACTTTTCCATCCACGCCGTAAGTTCCTCCGGATTCAGAGGCCGATATTCTCGAAGTCGCCTTTTTCTTACTTCTAAGCTGGAGTTGGCGCTGACCATGGTCGGTACTCTCCCCAATGGTCGCCCTGGTTTCGCAACTGGTCGTTTGACTTGTAGAGACCCCATCACTGCTGCAGTGGACGACGTGGCAAGGGATTGCTGACCGAGCAGATCGATCCATGCGTCTAGCCCGCCGAGAAGGAGTGCCGGAGGCCGCCCATCTTTCAAGGGTTTATACGCATTAAATTCGTAAAGCGTGTCGTGAAGCGCTCGCAGATGAGGCGCAGTGGTCCCGACGGGCGATCCGGCAAGGTAGCTGATGGACGCCGTGTTTTGGTCATAGTACACCACCAGGTCGAACTCATTGCGCCTCTCGAACAGTGATTGCTCATGCTCCGGTGACACTACTAGGCGCTCCTCGAGTTCCTCCGCAGATACGTTCTCTTTCAAAGCCACGGGCTCGATGCAAATGATCGACTTCGCATAAACGTGGCCATGGTCGAAGTGGTCTCGAGGGCGCACGTCGATCAACATGACATTGTATCTTCGGAGATAGTCGAGCAAATCATGAGCACTGATCGTGGGGGTGAGAGGAAGATCGGCAGTGCTGCTTTGAGGATCCTTCGCCTGGTGGATACCATTCGGTGTATAGGATCTGTAGGGATTGTCGTCACGACTTGGGCTTCCGCGGGGCGAGTTAGGGTTGGACAACTGGGAGTATCTTGGATTGACGGAACGCGAGCTCTCCGTCGAGGTCCTCGGAGGGTGCAACTGGGGTTGGGATGGCGCCGACCAGATCGGACTGTAAGCCGGGTCTGGGGCACGAGGGAGCGAAGTTGTCACTAGCGGTACCTTGGGCGGCAAAGCAGGGGCAGCGTGGGATGTCCCCATGGTGCGGGGGCCCAATGGCCGCCTTTGCGGAGAACTGAGGATCGAGGGCTGTGGCGATCCATCGGGCATATACGACCGGGGTCGCGGCGGGTAATCCCCATTAGATCCCTCGGCCGAAGGCATGGAGTCCGTCCCACTTGTATAGCTAGTTCCATTCGTCGTTGCGCTCTGGGAGCCTTCCGGAGGCGACGCTCGCAGGCGGGCAAATCGCTGGGCAAGTAGATCGTCCACAGGAGTTGAATGCCGATTCGGGTTTGCCTGTAGGTGGGGGACCTGCTGGAATTTCGACGGGCTTGGCATACGAAATCCATTGGAATCGACCTGGTCCTGGCGACCCCGTAGAGACGGGCTTTGAACCATTCCAGCAGACGGCATCTCGAACTTGGGGGATATAGACTGTCTTTTCGGGGAACCAGTAGGTTGAATGTTACTGCGAACGTTATCCTCCATGATCTGTTGCTTAATGTCGTCCATCGTCCCTTGCTTGGTCCGCACAGCCTACACCTAATGGGTTAGTCGCAAGTCCATTTACTCACTAGGGCGCAGGCGCAAAAACACCCACATATCCCACCAGCAATCGGATGTTTCACGTACCATCATTAAACTTGCGAATTCTTTATACCAGCCTGGCCGTTGGTTCACGGCTGCTCGGTAGTCGGGATGACGAGGGATAAGGTTCACGGTGATTTCGGACGCGCGAAGATAATGGATGTACGCTTTGTCAAGTTGATCGAGATCCACAAGAGTCCGCGCTTGATCGATAGCCTCCCGGGCTTTTCTCAACAAGTCGGTTATCTGTATTGCGCCACGTTAGCGGGACCGCGAGAACCACCTTCATGTGCCATCAGAGTAATGAAAGCCAAGACTTACCGAAGTCTTCTCGTTGACATCCAAAGCCGTTGCCTGATCTTGAAGATCCTTGATGTTGGGAAAGATGGGTGGCTGTGCGCCAGCGGATGGCGCATAGTTGCCATTAGGACTGGCCCCTCCACCCGGAGGCATGCTACCGCGGGGAACCGGCTGGTTGGCGTTCTCCCACGGCGTAAAGTCCGGCGGGGATGGCAGACACGCTGCATCCAAGGACATTCTCCAATGACCAGTGTGGGCGGTACCCTAGCACATTACCCTGCGTGGTGGATGTGCAGGGCGCCTGGGTGGACAGCGTCAGAGGACACCGGGGGCGGGGATGCGGGATCCACGACAGGAGACGGGACGAGAGAGGCAGCGGAGTAGAACCCAGTCAAGCAAGATTCGCAGTCATCAAAGGAGGTTAGAACGAAGGAAAAAGGCAAACAGACTATCAAAGAACGTAGAGATGACCGAGAGGACGAGAGATGACAGGCAACAATAACACGCAGGCAGGAAAGGGATTCGCAGACCCAAAGATGGAGAGTCGAGAACAAGGGCCGCGTATCCAGTGCCTCACCGCCCGCCGATTATGACGCCACTTGAGGTGCCCGGTCGCCTGAGGCAGCACTGTCGTTTTTGCGGGGATCACGGGGAGTCACGGGGAGTCACGGGGAAGGGCGGTGACAGAGGCGGTCAGAATTTATCTTCATTCGTCGCATCAACTGATCGTCAACTGACAACAAATTAACAACCATGGCCTGCTTGGGATGCAAGTCCCAACTACAGTATCTCATTCTCGATACTACAATTTACAGACGGATCAGCAGTCCAAGCATTGACTCATCTGAAGACTTGGATAAGCAAATGCGTGGGATTTAGCCATGAATCGACTATGCATCGAGCTGCAAACGACCATAGTCTTTCTCCAACGCATCAACAGGACAGATGGCCCGGAAATATTATTAGGAGATACGGGAGAGATGACAGTTGCGGAGATTCTTTGTAGTCAAGTTTAGTCAAGGTGAAATTGGAACACCTGAAAAGACACGGTCACCGAAGACTTGGGTCTCAATATTTCCCCAGGCATGGAGTGAATGAACACGTAGAATTACTTCTTGATCCAGCTAGAAGTTTGGGCCAGAGCTCGTAAGCTCGATACGAAGCTCGATACGGTCCGATTCCACCCCGGAAGACACATGAGCACAGAACCCAGGGTATCCCCGAGGAACAGGAGGCGAACATCATTCAGGTGAGAGCTGGCCGAGCAGTAATGGTTGATTACAGAAACAGGTGTCGGCTTGTGAGCTGGGTCGATCCTTTCAGGTGAATCTTTCGCCCGAGGAAGAGCAGAAGAAGCCAAGCTGACATGGTTTGCGTGGGACTGATCTTCCCAATGGCACTGACGTACTGTAGAAAAACATGAATTAGCAAAGATCACTAGGGCTGCAATAGCCAGCTAGTTCTCTCCAGCTATTGCGGGAGGATATAGCTGGCAGCAGCCTAGCAGTAGGGCGTTCACGCGAAGTCGTGACCTCGTACCGCAGACTGAAATACACCGCAGAAGACGGAAAACGCCGAAAAGGGGCACAACAGTATTGCCGAGGAAACTTGTTGCTTTGATGGCGTTGGTGTGCCGTGGTACCTTACTGAACCGACGTTGTTCTTTACCGAGATAAACGCCGAGGCGAGGTGAGACGATTGCGAGGAATGAAGCATGGGGTACGCCACAAGAGCGTGGGCTCGCGGAATATAAGTAAACGAGCAGGCCGCTTGATGTGCTTGATCCATAATGATCTATTCTCCTCGTCAATTGGTAGTACCAGTCTTCCTCTTATCTCCAAAATGTCTGACCAAGAGTTGGTTCGCATCGACTACGAAGGCCATTTTGCCATCATCACGCTCAACAATCCAAAAAAGTTCAATTCTATGACGCAGGGTGCTTACTACCGTCTGGCGAGCCTACTGAGAGAAGCCGATGCGAACAACGATGTCTATGTCACTCTTCTGATAGGCGAAGGGCCTTTTTTCTCCGCGTGAGCCAGACTTCCATTTGCTACTATCAAACTGGGCTAACAACCTGCTTCTTACTAGAGGAGCCGATCTTAAATCCGGCGCCCCTTCGATGGACGAGATGCTGTCCCGCCCCCATTGGCTTCCTAAGCTGGTGAACAACAACCTGGACGTCGCAAGAGCCTTCTACAGTCACTCCAAGATTCTAGTGACCGCGTTGAATGGGCCAGTGATCGGTCTCTCAGCCGCGCTCATCGCCCATTCCGACTTCATCTACTCCGTGCCTGACGCATACCTCTTGACCCCGTTCAGTTCTTTGGGTCTCGTTGCCGAGGGAGGCTCCAGTGTCGCCTTCACGCACCGAATGGGCTCTGGAAAAGCCAACGAAGCACTGATCCTGGGCCGAAAGATCCCGGTCAACGAGCTTGTCCAAGTTGGCTTTGTCAACCATGTCTTCGCGGATAAGAATAACTTCCGGGCTCAAGTGTTGGAATATCTGCGTAAAACGTTTGGACCCCATCTGGTTGGCTCCAGTTTGCTGGGAACCAAGGCCCTGATGCGTCGCCGGATCGTCCGGGAGCAGGACGAAGTGGCCCCATTGGAGACGTTTCAGGGCCTTGATCGTTTCTGCGAAGGGATCCCACAGGAGGAGATGGCCAAGGTTATCGCCGGAGGCAAGAAGTCCCGCCTTTAATCCTGGGGCTATCGATACTGCGTCGATTTTTAGTTTGGGTTCACGACCCCAGTACCTGAATTGAATCAACTTTCAAACTCCACTTTCGGTCTCTAAGCCACAGATTATTGGTTGCAGTACTGTAGATCCTTCGGCACCTTTCCCAATGCCAAGCGTCCTAAGTTTACCGAAATATTGCCGAGGTACGATCTGCTACATCTTGTCTTTCCCGACATGTCTCCTATCGTCATACGATTCTGCAATATCACTCCGTATCCGACATGTTGCCTCATTCGGACACCACTGGGTCCGCTTCTAGGTCCAGGAAGAGAGCAGCGGCAGCTTGCCATGCGTGCCACGCGCGGAAAGTTCGTTGCAGCATCTCGCGGACAGGACCACCGTGCACGAACTGTTCTTTGGACAACGTGAACTGCCAGGAACGCCCGCGGCAGAGCCAAAGGTGAGTCTTGGGTGGATCCCAGACGCGCTGGACTCTCCGTTGACATTCTTCGCCGGCCTCGGGGAACTACCAGAACAAGACGCCGCGGTAACAACCCGCCACGGCCGTCGAGTCATGCGGGCTCGATCATCCAGGATGGTGCCAATCTCGGCGAACCAGTTTACCGCCCCATGACTGGTCACTTTGGTCACCATTCTGAACTCCAGGATGGCCGATCAACAAGCCCCCAGTCCATGCTGCAAACAGCCTGTTCGCCGGTGTATGGTAAGAGCCATCAGCTGTCGTGCTATTGCTCGTGCGATTCTGACTGTCGCACAAGGGGATCCACAAGGGATTGCACTTGTAGCCGAAGTGTGCGAACCTGAGCGCCAGGGCAAAAGTGGTCACTTTATCGTGGCTTCTTTGAGTTCGGGTAGCATTGATCCAGACACCCTCGAGTATCTGAAACGGAAGGGTTGCTTCGATCTACCAGCTTTTGAGATCCAACAGGAGCTTGTCAAGACGTATTTTCATTATGTTCATCCATTTTTTCCCGTCGTGCAGATTTCATCCTTCCTGCAAGCTTTTGAAAGCCAGGAACAGAAGGGGGCCAGCCTCCATCTGCTTTGGAGTGTGTTTTTGGCGGCCGCAAATGTAGATTGAAGCGCTGAAATATCGTACTATATAATGAGCAATGTCGCTGACTTCTAACACTCCAGTTTGCAGACACGACAACGGTGCAGTCTGCCGGTTTCGAGTCGCGAAAGACGATGAAGCGTTCAATGTTCTTACGAGCCAAGGCATGCGCCCTGTTATGAAACATGGAATACAGTCTAACTCATTGTAGGCGTTATACGATGCGGAATATGAACGGTCCAAAATAACCTTAATCCAAGCAGTGCTACTAATGGGGTTCTGGTATGCGGATACCGAGGATAGAATTGGACCATGGCACTGGAATGGTGTTGCCATCAGCCTCTGCCAGAGCATAGGGCTACATCGTCAACCAGATGCTAGCTTCAATGGCGTTCAGTACGGTTCGTCCGTCAATCGAGATCTGTGGATGAATTTGTGGTGGTCGTGCTTTTTCCGAGAAGCGTGGTTGTCCGTTGGTATGGGAAGGCCGATGCGAATTGATCTAGAGCACTCGGATACGCAGAGGCCCGATGCAAGCGCCTCGGAGCGCTTGTGTTCTGGGCTCACGGAAGCTCAGCGCAAAGAGTATCTCCCGGATAACCCTCACGATCTGTTCCTCCTTTGGGATCAGCTACTATGTGTGACCAGCATTCTGTCTCGAATCTTGGCAGTCCAACATCTCGCCAAACGAACGCTTCTAAGTCAGTCGGACGTTATCGACCTAGATCGAGAACTCAGGGGACATCATGGACACCTAGATTATCTCCGGGCGAGTGTCACCGAGCCCGTTCTGACTCTTCACATGCATCACTTCGAATTATTCTTCGAGTAAGAACCTCTGCCATACACAAACCACAGTCTCTGACATTTGCGACTAGGTCTACACTCCTCACCCTTTATCGCCCATTTATCCTTCAAAGCCTCGGCCATCAAGCCGCCACCACCAACGACAAAGCAACTAGAGATTGGCTGTCAAGCGCGGAAAGAAAAGCGACCACCGCGGCCATGAACACCACCAACATCTTGAGTAACATGATCACAGCCGACATGATCCGGCTCTCTCAATCACTGATGTAGATGTCTTCCTGCGAAAACTTATCATCAACTCCGCTGACATGCGATAGATGCATTGTGCTTGTGCCGACGTTACAAATCCACCTCCTGCACTCAGTGTCGCCACGGAAGTTGGTCCAACGCTTGGGCAGTCATCAACTAGACCTGTGCATGATGGTCGTCAACGAACTCAAGGTCACGTACTTCGGCGCAGAAATCTTATCCCGACTATTCACACGAGCGCGAGAAACCATCAATTCCAGGCGCCGTGGCCCGGAGTTCACGTCTGTCGGGCCCGATACAGGCAACGCGAGCAACGCAGAGGGTCGACAGTGTCGCGGTGATGAAACCCCGGTGCCAGCGTCGCCTGTGGTGTGGGAGTCTAACGTTCCCGGTGATGATTGGCGCGAGACGGACTCGAGGTACGTTAAATATCTCGGACACGAGTGCTTAGCAAGACATAGCTGACGCAAAAATATTTAGTAACATGTACAATATAGATGTCAACGACATCCTGAGCCAGTGCATCTTTCCCGATTTTACAGCAAGTATCGGGGCTATTGGCTCGGCAGGGACCTCACAGCCGTGGAATTAACAATTTTGAACATCAATCACTTTCAATCATTGCACCGTAATATCTAGCGGCACATTGGTGGGGCTTCATATGACTGATATCCCGACATCAACTATGGATAGAATCGACATGGGATCTTTTAGTAGTATAGAGCCTACCACTAGATGGCTCGCCATACTTGGACGGGTACTCCATGGCCGTGACAAAATAACCACAATTTGTAATGTGTAGAATATGCAATGCTTAATAATGAGCCAGGTCAATTATAATCAGTTGTTTATTAAACCGATTGATTTATCGTAATAGCATACCGACAACCCGCGGCGAAGTTTATACTCTGCCTCGGCAAAAAAAGACCGGCTGGGTGGGTCAGGAACTACACAAGTTTACCGCGGAATTTACGTCTCCACTTTTATGTGGAGATCAACCTACAATGCCGCGGAAATGAGTACCAGCACTTGAAGACGAATCTCGCTTTCTCGCCGCGGTGTGGGTGACTCTATGCCTGCCAGGGGTGTTTCATGGTATGTAAGGGGCTACTAGTTCGTATGTATTTGAGGGTCTCCACTGGTATAGTAATTGATATGCAAGTACTAGATAACTCAGTAAATTCAGTCTACTATCATTGTAAAATGGTTTTTTCTAAACCTCGCCCTTACATATCTTTCTTCGCGCTGTTTCATTGTACCTATGGTTCTACCATATACAAAACGGCAACAAACTAACTCTGTGGGAGAATCAAGAAGCCATTGATCACGGCGTATGGCATTCGAATCCAGGCTCTTATCGCACTGTTACAACCCATCACGGGGAGTTGTAGACTTGGTTAGAATTTACATAACTGAATGACACTATATTACGTCGAAATGACCAGTACATTTTGTTCATCCCGACAAGATCCCGAAAGGTATCATGGGACAACTATCGATATATCGAGTGCGTCGTACCCCGTATTACTATAAACTGACAGAACTCTCAACCTTGACCACTAGACCAAAACACCAATTGGAGAATGGTAAGGGATTTGAAAATATTGAACATTCAACATAAACTACATCTCCCCAAAGAAAGAGTAATTTTAGTAACCGATGGGGAAGGGGGGGAACGGCCTGCGTAAGAGTGATATTAGCGTTCCCCCCTACATGTAAAGAGAAGATTCTAGATGGACCAGATCTATGCCCCACGGCAATAAGCATACAATGACACTATAATTAGATATCAATCGCAGCCACGCGGGCAAAACCGGGAGCAAGATGCATGGTCGAGGAAGTTTAATCGGACCCCAGAAATTAGGTTACGGGCGGCCACGTGACCCGACGATTCGGGCCTGCCGATCGTCAAAGCTTGGCCTTTTGATCCAACCTCATGTCTCAGTCATCTTTTCCAGGGCATGACTTTTGCAGAAAATCCAATCCAGTCAAGTCCCTCAATTGAGGCTACTCATAACAAACAGGGTACAAACTCAATGGCTGTCAACCCGGAGCCAATCAACTGGCCGGAGGTGAGTCATGTTGGAATCATGTTGGAGCGCGCAAGAATGACGCGCATCGAAGTCGACTGCGTTGTCCACCCAATCAGAGAGCCTGTTGCCGCTGACGATCGCGATCCAGATCTGCTCCCAGCATGAGAAAGTTCTTTCATCACATGTCGATGTACTCAAGTCTGTTCGGGATAGTGTCACGCCGGATGATGATACTGCTCGTCTGGTCGCGTCCATGGTTGAGAGGACGGCGAAATTGATAGCACAATTCCAGGTCGTCAAGAAGCAGCTGGTATGTCTGATTCTTTTCATTGTACAGGAATAAAGGAGATATGTTTGAATCGCAATACGAAATTGGAATTATCAATAGCACAATAAGCTTTCCGCTGACCCGGGATACAGGTACAAAGTGAGTCACCCTGGTGGTCCCTGTCGAGTGTCGATCTGACCATGGGATAGAAAACTCAAATGGGCGAGATCTCGATCGATCCGCCAGCACAGATTCACGCAACCCCCGCGACAATCACCCCAAAGAGAGAAAGAAAAGGTCGCGATCGAAAATGGGGATGGGTGAGCTAACACCCCCGTCGGTTACATCCGAGCAGCCACAGACGCTGGCTTTGCGTCCCCCAAAGCGAAAGCGGCTAGATGTGATCGTGCCTGGTGACGATGAAGACGTGCGAAATGTGACGCCTGTTTCGGCTGAGACGGAAGACATCTCGGAGGAGGTGCAACGGCGACTTGCCATCAAAGACGAGAAGCGGAAGAAGAGGGACTCCCAGCTCGAAAAGAGGAAACGCGAGAGTCTGGCATCCAACGGCAGTACCTCATCTGTGGGGACTACTACGAAGCCCAAGAAAAGGCGCCGGGTTGTGAAGCCTGATGCTGAATCTCCCACTGGCAGTCCCAGCCATGTCAAGAGGGTTGATCCTGATGATGGAACAGACGATAATGGACCGGACGGGAGGAGGCGGATAAAACGACACAAGCACTCTCTATAATCCACTCATTAACGCAATGGAAGTTTGATACTGTCCAGCTGACCTTCAGATCTCGTACCTTCTATGGCCTTGTGTCCCCAGTAGCTGATTGGACAGAGCTCAATTTCCCAGCAAGTATGATGCTCGACTATGCGACACCCCGATCATAATTGGTCTCCATAGCCGACGTCAAGACTTTTATACTTTCTCTGTGATCAGTAGATATCTTGCCCAGTGAACACAGAGTATAAGATTCCCCTCCCTCCCGCCGTCCCCGCGTCCTGGTTTCTTCCCTTCCCCATCACTCTCGCTGTCCTATCATAACGTACCATCCACCACCAGCAAGCAACACATTCACACTCAATCTTCCCACCCACGCACAAGTTGACACTTGGGACTGTGTTGAAACCCACTTCACGGAACGTCATATAAATCTCGTCACATAAATAAACACCCCAGCTGAGGAAAACATCAGCCAGTACGCCTGCACTTAGAGTGTTGCCAGTGGCAATAAAAATCCCCATCTTCAACTCCGTAAAACAACCCTGAAAAATTCTAAAAAATCCGCCTTTTGTTTTACCTTTTTGTCCTCACGAAGGAAAAGCAGAAAGGGACCCGCTCTCTGTGAAACTAGACGGAAGCCTGAGACTCACTGGGAATCCTTGACCTTCTCACACCGTTCCGTTACGAGTCTGTTGATCCACCTCCTAACTTGTTCATCTTATCCGCCTATTCACCATGTCTCAAAAAACCGGAGTCAGAAATGTGTCTCGCGCTGGTGGCTTTCTCTTGGCCAGGGAAAAAGGATCTATCACGGTAGAAGCAGCCAGAGTGATCGTCTTATAGTAAGTATAGACGACCTCATGGGAAGGGAATATAAACTGACGCCTCTCAGAAAGACATAAACATCCTCCTCTCAAGCGTGCCGCCTCCCCGCGCACAGACAAAACCCACCTTTCAATCCGTAAGTCATCCCATGCATGAGACTTCGGAGGGAAGACAAGCCCATGATTGACCACAGAAACAGCGTCCCCCTCCCCGGCGCGAAGAGCGAGTGCGAGCCAACCAGGGGGCTCCAAGGAGACCCCCTACGCCCTCTCGCCCGCGTCAACCTCGTCATCAAACCCCTCCTAAGAAAGTCTCTTCTCAGCCCTCTCCCCACCCCGTCAAACCCGCCCCCAGATCCAGGGTAGCGCGGCATTCTGCCACGGTGAGTCCACTGACATCCGACAAGCATGGATTGTGCATACTGACACTGAAGACAGATCCCACGTCGTAAAATCGACGGGGACGTAGAGATGACCGACGCTCCTGGCACTAAGCCCGTGAGTAATCTCCTGTCCCCCGAGCAAACGAACCGACAATGACGACTTCGAGTAGAAACACCCCCGTCGGAATAGCATGCCGCGGGGTCCCCCTGCAATAAGGGTGGTAGATGCGGAGATGCAAGATGCACCTCCTCTGCCCATCGTTGACGAGGTTTCGGTAAGTGTTTATCCTTGGGCCCAACGACAGAAAGAGAACGTAACTAACATTATGCCAGCACGTCCCAAACTACCTACCCCATTGCATTTCTATCACATACTATCATGGGTGGGGCCTCGGCACCGACGATAACGTCGAGATTACCGATGCGCCGCCGCTCATGGAGTAGTGACTCCGCCCTCATCATACCTCTCGGCAGCCACCGACACAATGGCTGGCCATTCATCTAGTCGGGTAGAAGGCCCGATGTATATATACCCCTTTTTGTAATGTGCGTATCCCTGCCAGGGTTCTTTGACCTCGACACGTTCATAAAATGACGGCGAGGACGTTTTCCCCTGTGTCTATCTCTTACCCGAATGGGGGGAATGGCACCTTATTTTGTGTTATACTCTGTTATATACCCTGGTTTTCATGTATACCTCGCTTGGAGTTATGGGTCATATAATTAGTTAGAATTGTTCGTTTTGATCTTGACCACATTCAAAGCTGTGCACGATTTCCGGCCGGGTCGGGCATGACTTCTGGGTGAATCTGTCAAAACCAAAAAAAAAAAAAAAAATAACCGAATATTTTCACAGCCAACACATTGGTCTTTGTTTGGAATTGTAAAAGCGTCCATTTGGAGAATATATAATGCAGGACATGAGAGGCAATATACTGGCAGCTTCCATTTCGGAAGTGCTATTTCCCATGTCAGGTCCATGGTTGGAGTCGAACAGGACAGAGAATATAAAGCATGAGAAGAACATGTGTAATTGTTTGTACAAGCGGAGATTCACTTCTGGAAAGGCCTAGTCTTGGGCATCTCAATGTCTGCCCGTGGTGGTATGTATAGTAATTAGGGCTAATCCATGCAGCCTTGAATGCGCTACGGAGTACGGAGCAAGATATTGACATGGGGACAAACCGGCAATTGATACTACTACACTGTTTTTCCTCTTGTTATTTTCAGTTCTTTATAATCCTCTTTTGATGACCCAAGCCTATTGTGTCAAAGTTCACGATGTCCATAGTGTCCATGAGTGGAGATAAATTGCCCGACACCTATACTTCCAAACTAAGGTACAGATCGCGGTATATTCTTCTACGACCTGGTTTTCTTTCAGCACATGATTCATCCAAGTTTATTCCACAAGTATAAAGAGACGCAGAAGTCCCTAAAAATGTCCACAACGCTCAAACCAAACGCCATACCGATACATGCAAAATATACTATACATCCCACCAACCATCACCCCCATGCAAAGAACACAAAAAAGACCCCTTCTCACTCCTTACCCTCATCACCCTCCTCCCCATCCTTCTTCCCCCAAGTCCACACATCCCAGATATGGTCCCGGATCAGATCCCCATACCCTCTCCCCTCATCCAACGCCTTCTGCTCCTCGCGCAGCCTTCTCTCCTTCCACCCCTCAGACTCCCCACCCATCCACACCTTCTCCACAACGCCCTTCTCTTGCTCCCTCCTTGCCCTCAACTTCTCCAGCTCCTCCGCCGCCGCGCGATCCGCACCCGCAGCAGCCAGCCGCGCCTCCTCCGCCTGGATTTGAGCCTCGCGCGCCGCGCGCAGCTTCGCTTGAATCTCCTCCGCCCGCTTGGTGGGCATGCCCCAACCCCCTCCAGCGCCACTGCTGCTACCTTCGGGTTTGGACACGCCGCGAGACGACATCAGGTGCTCCAGGGCGCTGCGGCCGGTGTGGATGCGGGTTGTGTGGTTCACGCCGGCCAGGAAGGAGAAGGTGAGGAGGGCGGTGAAGTGGTCGAGTTTGCGGGGTGGAAGGGCGATGAGGACTGGGGCTCCGAGGACGAAACCGTAGGCGACGTAGTCTTTGAACCGCTCGTAGTCGGCTTTGCGGATGTCCGCGGTGGAGGGTTGGTCGGTCATTTTGTGGTTCTGTTGAGTGGGTGGTCGTGAGACGATATCTCTGGGATCGCGGGATCTCCGAGGGTTATAAGGAAGTGTATTTATGTCTGGTATGCAAGTTTCTTGGGGAGTTCGTTCGTTCCTTGAAGGATATGGGTCTGTTGATCGTCGCGGCTTTACGGGACAATTTTTGGATCGCGAAGATCACGTGTTGATCTGTTTGTGGTGTTTGTTTTCTGCATAGTGGAGCAGTCACGGGATCTACTGGTATAGATCAAGATATCCAAAGTCACTCGTAGACCACAATGTCCTTGTCTTGGTGGTATTAGTCATGTTGAGTTTGGTTTGCTCACATGGTTTATTTTGAAGACCAGTACTAGATTGAGCAAAGATCTCGTGCCACTAGCGTGCAGTGACACAGAACAATCACTTCGAACTATATATCCCTGATATTGAATACAGATACCAGCTCATGAAAACTTGTACTTGAGCATTTTCATCAATCCTTCCACATGCATAAGAGACAAACTGGACTGGTAGAAGAACTAAAAACGAACATACAAGCATCTTGAGCTAGAGATATACCCTTTTCAATATCTTCAAAGTCCACCCCTCAGACTGATAATGTTGAGATCCTGCATCGCCAGATTCCGTAAACAGTCGGTATCAGGGAGCATCATATCAGTAATATTTAGCAAGGGACATTTGCCTCATAGTCCTGTGTGAATTTTTTTTGAACTGTGTTGACCGTGCACTGTGTGTTGTGTCGTGCAGTATACTTTACGATGCGTAGTTTCATTTGGAGCACGATGTGATGCGCATGATATGTTGATATCGCCATCATGAGAATGTCACAGGGGTCATTGTGTCATATATTTAGTCTGCACGGCTGACATATAGAAGATGATTTGAACTCGGCCCAAGTCTAGTCTTTCTATTATCTCGCATATTCGCGATGCGCGCCTCTTCTCCCAGGGTGCACATCTATACCAACCCCATGCGGCATAAACGAGGAGAACGAGTACCCATTCAAACAAACCCATTCTACTACTAAACAGCTATCATACTATACCCTATCCCTTGTGGGGCCGAATGGCAAGAGTAGGAGCAACATAGTCAAAATGACCCATTCCACCGAGGAACGCAACATCCTGGGGACCCTTCGGGGCATAGCCAAACGGACACAAGAAGTTGTGAGGGAAGCCCAAATCAAAGTCATATCCGCTCTCGATCTCCGCCACGTCTTCCGCCGTCAGCTCCAGGCTGAGGGCTTCCACATTGGCCTTGAGATGCTCGACCTTGCGGCCGCCGACGATGGGGAAGAGGTAGGGAGTCTGTACCATAGGTCAGTCATTGCGATTTTACTAGGGTATGCAAAATACAGTAGCAGGAAAGCACTGACCTTCTGCAGAACATATGCCAGAGCCACCGAAGTGAGCGGCACCTTGTGACGCTGCGCGACCTTGTCCAGCACGGCCGACACCTTCTCCTCACGCCCGAGGGTCATATGCGGGGTGTTGCGACCACCCTCTTTGGCTGGTTCGCCGGGGGTTTTGAAGTACCCTATTTTCTACAATTAGTCTGATAGACAAGTTCAGGAAGAGAGGGTAAAGAGGGCATACCGCTACCCAGAGTCCCAAAAGCATGGATAGCCATGCCCTCATCGCGACACATGGGAATCACCTCGCGCTCCAGATCGCGCGACTGCGCCGAGTACCGTCCCTGATAGATGGAGAAGGGACGAAGTGCATGCGCGCGAGCATACGCATTGGCCTTGGTGACCACCCATGCTGGGGTATCGCTGATACCGAGGTACAGAACCTTGCCCTGAGTGACGAGGTTGTTGAGACTCTGCATAAGCTCAGGAATATCAGTGGAAAAGTCCCACGCGTGCACATAATACACATCGATATAGTCCGTCTGCAGATTACGCAGACTGTTATGGACAGAGACGTGCATGGACTTGGTGCCGGTGCCACCGTAGTTGCTCTCCATCACGCCCTGACCGGTCATGGGCGAGAGGGTGTACTTGGTAGAAATGACCATCTCGGCGCGACGGCCCGGCGACTTGGCCATCCACTCGCCGATCCACTGCTCGCTCTGGCCGCCATGGTAGGCGTTGGCCGTGTCGATGAAGTTCCCGCCTAGCTCGTAGTAGGTGTCGAGAATCTCGAAGGCCGTTTCCTTGGTGCATTCGCCCATCATTCCTGCCCAGGCGGTGCCAAGACTCATGCCGCCGAGGGAGATGGGACTCACGCGGACTGAGGCCGTGGGGGCTAGCAGTCTGTGGCGGCCGAGGAGACTCTTGGGGGGAGGGGCCCTCATTGCTGCCATTGTAATGGATACGGTTGGAGATGAATTAAAAGAGAATAAGAATAGGAAGTCAGAAGCTCAGAATTGATACTCTACAGACAAGAGAATACTACGTCTGTTACTGCGAATTTATACTGCCCTTCGACTGGACCTGATCGACTCCCTAGATACAAAGTACCCCTCCAAAGACTGGTCAATCTGGGTCTGTACAGTCTCATGAAGTTTCGAAATGGATTGATAATCAAGGCTGAAGATCGGGGTTAATCCATCGCTGTTTAGCGTTATCGCCGTAAGCTTTCGCTTTCCGATTAGAAGCACGGACACCAACCAACAAATAGGGCTTTTCGCTCTCGACTCCACTAGAGAAACAAGCTGGATAGTGAACTGTGCCTGGGGTCGGGCTAGTGCTTACTCGATCAAGGCAGTCCTAATAGGCGGGGATACTGGAAGTAATCTATATCCATGCTAGTCGGATTCCAGCCGCTGTGGCGTTCTCGTTAGAGATGTCCAAAACAGCCTATAAATAAGCCAACACGAGAGATCCAGCGGAGAATCCAGGGGTCTCTCTTTCATAGATCTGACTCTCTGGCATAATGGCCGCTTCGAAAACCCTCGTTCTGGTGACCGGCGGTAGGCTTATTTTCTCCCTGTCACTTTACAAATCCAACTCCAAGACAGTGACTAATGAATATACAGCAACTAGCGGAATTGGCTTTGAGTTAGCAGCGCAGCTCCTCGCCAAAGGAACATACCATGTCTTCCTAGGCGCACGCAGCCCCGAGAAAGGCCACGCAGCGGTGGAAACCCTACGGGCCCGCAACCCGGCAGGATCCGTCGAGATGCTCCACCTGGACGTCACCGAAGACGCAACCATCGAGAGCGCAGCTCGCACCGTGCAGCAGTCGCACGGACACCTCGACATTCTCGTCAATAATGCCGCCGTCGCCGCCATGACGGGTGCCAGTCTGCGAGAACAGATGCGTGCGGCGTTCGACGTGAACGCGACAGGTCCGGCGGTGGTGGCGAGCGTCTTCGCGCCGCTACTGCAAAAGTCTACGGCGGCATCGAGGCGCATTATCAATGTAACGAGTGGGGCGGGGTCGATTGAGAGGCGGCTGGATCCGTCGTCGCCGATCTATAATGTCCAGCAGGTGCAGTACCGGGCGAGCAAGACGGCGCTGCACATGGTGTCGGCTTGCCAGTTGGTGGAGTTTGCGCCGTTTGAGGTTAAGGTGTTTTTATTTGATCCAGGCTTTACGCAGAGTAATCTGGGACCGCATAATACGGAGGCGAATGGCGCGAGGGCGGCGGCTGACTCGGTGCGTCCGTTGATGGATGTCTTGGAAGGGAAGAGAGATGATGAGGTGGGAAAGATCTTGCATAATACGGGGAGTTGGCCTTGGTAGACATCTAGATACTATGCTTCTACATTGAGATTGGCAAGATGACTGTCCTTTGATTCGTTCTTTCGTAATAGAGGTGAAAAGTGGAGCATGGCAGTTTGATATCTCGGAATCCGATCCTTTACTCACAACCAACATACAGACTACTCCGTCAAGGGCGGACCGATTGGGGAGGTAGTTGGGGTGGAAGGCTCTCTGGTTTTCGTGGAAATACAGAAAGTATAGGTAGTGTGTATTAGTTGTTGATATGATAGAACGTTCTATATGGTCATTCTTCACCCTTGCTCCATTCTATAGGCAATACCACTCTTACTACAAAATGGGGAAAAGGAGATTATACTGAGACAACTACTGAACAACACGCTTGATGATAGGTGTATCATATTGGGATATGTTCCATTATAAAGCCTGACCTAGGGCCGATCGATGTTTTTGGTCTAGTAGTCTAACATATATCCATTTCCTCTCCTCGCCTTGCTATATCGGGGTCTCTTACGACCCAAACAGATAGATCTACAGCATTATCGAAGTATTTGGTGGCTTTACTCTTACTTTGCTCTCCCTTGCTATATAATATATATTGTGGGAGGATTGTTGACACGATCGAAGTATTCAGGATTATAATGATTCTTGAGAACACGAAAACAAGGTACAAAAAGTTGAATAATGATATGTAAGGATATACACTACAAGTCAGCAACACATCTATAAATTAGGATTTGGCATATGAGGGATAGCATGTCTCTAGATGAGTAGGTGAGACTTGAATCGGTTAGACGATTGCTCTGCGCCAATATATAAATTCTGTCTAGGAGGTTTTAAGATACAGCAAGATGTGAATTTTACAACAAAAACATTACAGCTGTTAAAGCGACTGTAATCAAATAGATTTGAATGATTTAATAAAAGTTAGGCTTTCCTCTTCTCCTCTCTCGATCTCCTCTCTCGATGTACTTAAAAGTCTTGACAGATAGTATTTGACCTATCCCTAATGATTACTATGTATGTGTTACTTGGTGTGCCTTGAGAAGCTTTTAAATGAGGCTAGACATATGAACAAATATATTATGGACTATTGGAGACATTTGAATGATATCACAGGGTTATGCAATGCATCAATGAGACAATCATGATGATGTATCTGTCTCTATTATGTGAAATCAAACCATTTGAGCCATATCAATGAAGAAACGATATCTACTGGCTCTTCTCAGTCGCGGCCTTCCGCCTCAACTTCCGCTTCTCTTCCCAACGCAGCCACCCCGCCTCCGCCAAATCCTCACTCACGACCAAATCCCTCAACCGTACCAGCCGGGCGATTCCAAACTCCAGCCCCCACTCAATCCACCCCTGTTCCCGCAGGAAGGAAGTCACCGCGAACCAGCCCACAGCGCACACCACCCCAGCCGTCGAGCCGACAAGGACCTGCCTCAGGGTATGGTAATTCAAGTAGATCCGACTGGCAGCGACCGCGACCGCACCAACCGCAAGCACCGCCAGCACCACCATCCGCACCACTAAGTGCGACGTCGCGCCGGGCGTATGCCGCACAATCAGGAAAAGCGTCAGATACACGCCGAAGAAAGACATGAACTGCGCGTGTGACGAGGGCATTCCGTAGCCTTTGCCGTACATTTCTATTCGGCCGTCAATTTGTCTCCGTTTTTCATTACGGTTCAAATCAGACCCGCAAAAGGGGACATGTAAACATACGCTGTGGCCGCTCTTCCTTGATGATCCGCTTGAGAATGAAGTTCAGCGCCTCGCATCCCATCTGTCCCACGAACATGAGGAGCACTTCCACCTCGCGCGTGGCCCACACAAGCGTCACGTAGATTACACACAGAGCCTGCGGGACGAGCGCGAGCCACGCCGACAGAAAAGACAGGCGATCATCAGGGTTCTGGGGTGTTGAAGTTAGTTTTGAGGACGGGGTAGGTTTAGAGGGCCGCATACATAGTTGACGTGGGTTAGAGAAAGAGATGCCAACCGTGTTTCCTCCATGGTGGCTCTCTGTCTATTTCAAGCAGTTTCTTCCTTTCTTTCTTTTCGGACTTTCCTCTCAAAGATACAAAGAATCAACGTTGGTGATGGTCGAGCGTCGTGTGTCGTTGCTGCAGTCATGTGATACGCGGGCTGTTGTTTGGCGTGTTTGTTTATCATCCGTCTTTTCTTCCCACTCCGTCGATCTTTTCCTCTTTCTCTCACTTCTGTATACAGGTCTTGGAATGGTGATGACTTTCTCAGGATTTAACTCAATCATGATATGACGACTCCACTAGCGAGTTCGCCCACACCTCTACATACGCATATCCGCTACTGTCCAGCTCCATCGAATCATTCTTGTTGGGATCAGTCCCCAGCTCCTTCTCCACATCATCAGGAATTCCATCGCCATCCGTATCAACAGGGGTACTCCCCCCGTCTAAATCGCCTGGACCTCCCATGGTGGCTTCGTCTGAGATCAGCTCGCCCTCTGTACCCCAGGTTGTGACTTGCGCAATCAACTGCGTGTCAACGCCGTCTCGGACCTTGGAGGCCCCCGCGTCTGGATAGTCTCAGCTTAGGCTGCCAGAAAGCAAAGGAGATCGAAGCTACTTACGCTCCGTGACGTAGGTCACCGCCTCGTCGGGAGTCATAGTATATGCCACCGCCGGGTAGTCGTGCTTGGTCGAGACGAGATCCATGCCGCCGTAGTTGGTGTCCGAGGCCTCTAGTTCGCTGCCGTTTAGTTTTCCGTCCGGGTCGGGGTCGTAAAAGTTGGTCTCCACGTAGCCGTGGAAGTCTGCACTCCCCCGAGTGAAGGCTGTGACGCTGGTGGATGGGCCGCTGATGAAGTAGTTGCCGATGATGTTTGCATCTGCCAAGTCATTCATGCACCTTTTAGTTGTAGGTCCATATCGTTTTCCAAGTACAACATACAGGAAGCGCCGCTGGAGTCGCCGGCGATATAACCACCTCCGCCGCCCCAGTTATACACGACATTGTTAGTGAACTCGTTGACGCCCTTTACCTTGGGATTGCGGGTTTTGTTGTCGATGTACAGGTTGCGGAATAGCGAGACGCCACCGTCGGTCTGCATGAGGCCACCACAGGAATGTGTCTCCAAGCCCTGGGAGATGATACTGTTCTGCACAGTGATGTTGGCCGCCTCTCCGTTGATTGAGAAGGTCTCGTCACGGCCCCAGGAAACCGAAACGTGGTCGAAGATCATGTTGTTGCCTTCCGCGATTCCCATGGCGTCTTTACCCGAAGTAGCTCCTTTGCCCATGCGACTGTATATTTTGTCAGTGTGTAGCCTGTTTCACCTGGCTTTGATTCCCTCTCGAACAGACGATGAGAAACACACGTACATTCGGATATATCGAACGATAGCCTCGTCGGCGTTCGAAAACGACCATCCGTTCCCGTAGACTGTTATCCCATCGCCTGGTGCCGTCTGTCCGAGGATGGTCACCCGGCTGGAGACGACCATCCGATCCTCGATATTGATGACGCCGCCGACGGAGAAGACGATGATGCGGTCTGACTGCGAGACACCGTCGCGAAGGGAGCCTTCGCCGGAATCATCAAGGTTGGACACCACGTACACCGAACCCTCTCGGCCGCCGATCGCGTTGGCACCGAACCCTTCTGCGCCGGGGAAGGCGACCAAGGCGGTGATAGGCCGGAAGATGGTCAAGAGGGTAAGTGCTAGGGAAACTTGAATCTGCATTTTGGAGGCCTGGGTCAATTTGGTAACCTCCCTTGAGGATGCTCGCCATTAACATAATTTATAGAACTAGACCATGACAGAATGGACTATAGTATATCGCCGCCGAGATGAAAGCTGATTGCCGCAGAAATCAAAGCCCCGCCAGCGGGCTATCCCTGCGGAATTTTCCGTTAGTCAACACCATGGTTTCTTGTCAACCTCAAACAACCCGTCACCGATCATCGTGATAGGTGGGAGTATTCGGGATACTGAAGCTGCCCCATGTCAAAGCCGAAACGCAGTGATCGCCCACTGAGACTGCGAAACAGGCCGTGTCAAAGTGACTCCTCCGCTGATCAAAAGCACATCTAGTGCAGCATGTGAAGAATGAAAATTACTGGCTACCCGGTGCAAGAACATCCAAAAGCAAGCAATACCGACATTGTCCCGCCATAAAGGCATTTGCATTAGATTGGCTGAAAAGAAGATCACGGTCAAACCACAAACATCCGACTGACCAGCATACCAAAGGCGAGCTCTAAGAAAGACCCTTGACATGCCTAGTCTGATCGCAACCCGCGTGGACTATAAAATCTAGGCAACGGCGTAGCCAACCTTACCACGACGTACATTATTCTAGAACGCTTTACATGATACCGGCCCCCTACGCGCCCTTCACTTCCCACTGCCGCGGACCGATCTCAAGGTCCTCCGCTGGTGGTCTTCTCGAGGATAGTCTTCATCATCTCGTTGCCAAGCTTGACTGCCTCGGGGAATCGAGGAGCGAAGTATTGCTGGATTCGCTCAAACCGGTCACGGTAGGACTCGAAGTCACCAAAGGACACACAGTCGGACCACGCCTGTAGATAATCAGCCACGCCGGGATTTTCTTGCGAGATGTCGCACAAGGGGTTATGTGAATTATGAATTACTTACTCGGGCTGCGAACGTGAACTCTAGATCATCCGACCTGAAATGGCGATCGTCGATCGCAGTGTCCAGGGCTTCTTCCAGAAGGTCGGGACTGCGGAATAGGTATTCAGTGACACCGAGCCAGAGGCGGAATAGCTAATGCACAATCCATCGGTTAGTGACAACAGTCGCGGGACAAGTCATTGTGGATAGACCACATACAGGAGTCGAGCATATCATGTGGTCATAGGGCACGATGCCGAGTTTAGACCAGCAATCCACGATAGCAAGCAAACTGAGGTGGCTGTTACGACGCTGTTCCTCGCGAGGCTGATTAGAAAGCGAGTAGCGGTCCAGAACGTCGTCTTTCAGCAGCAGGTCCTGTCGGGTGGTTCCCGCTCGAAAGACGGCCTCTCCGGCAGCCTTCACGCGGCGCTTCAGCTCGTCCCGCCGACCCTGAATCATAAGCTTATACAGCTCGGTGACAGACTCGGCATAGGTGCGAATCTGCCGCTTCGCGGCCGGGTTGAGGATGGCTAGCCCGGCGTAGACGTGCCACTTGTTGGAGTAGATGCGCAGCGTGATGTTGATCTTGACGTTCTCAATGCCACCGACCCAGCGGCCGAATTCCCAGGGAAAACAGGCGTTGGCCTGCCAGGCTGTGCCCATGCTCAGGAAGGCGGCGTGCGTGACGGCCTGGGTGTCGGCCGTGATCCGGTCGTGCATCTCGCCGGTGAGGTAGACATATTCGGAGCCGAAGCACGAGAGAACCTCTTCCACGGTGTGGAGGCTCTCGTCTGAGGCGCGGTGTTTGATCAGGACCTACAACCCTTGTTACCATCGAGCCATCAGATGGGGTGTAGTCATGATTATCATGGATAAGGCAAGGCTCGCATCATACCAGCGGTTGGCCGTTCGGGTTGACGTTGGGACCGTGCAGTGAATGGCAGGAGATAACTTCTACGTCCGGGGGAAGGTGTTTATCGAAGGCCGCCAGCTCCGGGGCCTTGCACGAGGTTTGGCCGCCGACGATCGCACCGAGCTTGGTCGCTTTGCAGAGACACACGGGTCAGACAGGCTGATAGCAGGTAGAGGACGACGGGGGGATCTTTTTTCCCTGGCCAAGGAAACATACATGGGCCGTACTCGGCTACTACCCTGTCGATCACACCGGCTTCTACACTGTAAATAATATAATCGCTAACCCGTGAAACCAAATGCCCGTTGGGCAGGATGGTAACACCACTCTAAATATACTATAAGTTGAGGGACAGCGTTGGCTGCGAGTTCCAAAGCACGTACGAGAGAATCGAATTCGGTTTTGAGAGACTCATAAGAATCTGCCTTGTCACATGCATTTATCCTTGGAAAAGTAGCTGGGGTTAGTATATCTATTCGGTTCTATCGTGTATAGCAAAAAAAGCGATATGTGAGAGCAAAGTAAAGCAACCTAGAAGTGATTCAGTTAGCACCGGTCCAACAGAAACACCGTGTGAAAAATGATCCAATGGATATCAAGGATATGAAATTCAGACACAAGAAAAGTAAGGTAGCTTGTAGTTTACATCATCGACGATCCGGGCGTTCTCATCCGACCAGAAAGGCGTTTGAGACCCCCGGACCATGCTCGAGCCAAATGCACTCTAGTCATCATAAAAAGCGTCGACACAGACGTGTCGGGGCAGTGGGCAAGGGAATAGAACCATGATATAAAAAGCGAGGGTATCTTACCTGTTACCAATATCGCAAAAGCGCATGTCGAAAAAATAAACAAACCAACAAAATCGAATGCGTCAGGGATCGCGTGCGAAGAAGAGATTTACCTCCACCCTGCCTTGCTGAGCCGCTGGGCATACATCTTGCCCATATCGCCCATGCCGATGATGCCAATCGAGGCCGTCTCCTTGCTGAATTTGACCATCTTGTCCAGCTACGACCGCAGTCGAGGGCCTTTCAGGTGTAAAAAATCCACAGAGGGAAGAAACCAGTCGACTTCAAGCAAACACCCACTCCAATACAGCTTCACTCTCAATCCAAGCCCGGAAAGAAAGCAA
Source organism: Aspergillus taichungensis (assembly GCA_002850765.1). Taxonomy (NCBI): domain Eukaryota; kingdom Fungi; phylum Ascomycota; class Eurotiomycetes; order Eurotiales; family Aspergillaceae; genus Aspergillus; species Aspergillus taichungensis. The sequence continues at coordinate 49,785 of KZ559549.1, read as the reverse complement.
AGTCAAGTCGAGAGAATGGGAGGGTTGTGGGAAAAAGAAGAAAAAGGTTGCAGAAGCGACGACGAAAGAGAATTTTTAAACTGGTTGGCTCGTGACTCTCGGGCCGACTCCGATCCCGACAGCTCAAGCCCCACCTGACACAAGTGGGATACATGACTCAGCAAAAGACATATCCCTGCCAGCGTGCACAGCTCACGTAAGCGGTCTGGATCATCGTGTTTCCTCCAGCTTCAACTTCATCTTTCACTTCTCTCTCCTCTCGAGACCATTGTCAATTGTTTCGTGGTCTTGTTTATTGTCGAAAGAATCATTCCGAATAGATACACCCACAACTATATCGTGGGGATCGGAACATATGATCCATATATAATCCATCCTATTTTTGCGCCTGACCCCCCACCCCCATGGAGAGCTCTCCTGAGTCGGGGCTGTTAAGCCACCTCCAGAATAGCCTGTCGGAGTTGGGATGGCCCGGATTGCTGGCAATCTTGGTCGGTTCTTGCATCGTCACACGGATACTCACGGGCATCTGGAGCAATGGGCCCAAGGTGGAGGAGGGTCAACCGCGACTGGTGCGGACGACCCCGTACTGGTTTCCGTGGCTGGGACACGGCCTTTCGTTCGTCTGGAATCATGTCCGCTTGATTTCCAAAGCTAGGTTGGTCGCAATGGGCATGAATCATACATACGGTGTAAAAGGCGGCTAACCATCCCGCAGAGACTCCATGGGAGAACCAGTGGTGGGCATCAAGTTAGGAGGGACGAAGCACAGCGTACTGGTCTCTCCATCCATGGCCAAATCGGCCTTGTCCTCCCGGAACACCTCATCTACGGCCATGATCAACTACGCGCTGAAAACGGTCTTTGGGGACCGGGGACCTGTCCAGGAATTGAGCGCCACGAACCCCCACCTGCTGCAGCTGCTGCACCATAATATTCCAAACCTTTTCAGTCGAGAGCCCTACGTGACGGAGATCTCCAACGCCGTGTGCCGCCTCATCGAGCGTGAAACGCCCAACCTAGTGACTTTCAATTGGAGTCCCGTGGACCAGACCCCGTGGGAGCGCACCTGCGACGTCGAGCTCCTTGAAGGCACCGATAAGCCCACGTGCGAAACGAACCTGTTTGCCCTCATCCGCAACCACCTCGGCCACATCACCACCACCACCCTCATGGGCTACGCCGTCCTCGAAAACTTCCCCAACCTTCTCCCCGACCTCTGGAAGCTCGACGACCAGTTCGTTCCCCTCTCCATGGGCCTCCCCCGCTGGGTCCTCCCCGGCACCTCCGCCGCCAGCGTCGCGCGGGCCCGCGTCCTCGACACCCTCACCGTATACCAGCAGGCCTTCGTCGCGTGGGACGACGGCACCGACCCCGGCGTCAAATTCCGCGACCTAGACGACATCTCCGAGCCGATCAAGGAGCGCGCGCGCGCCCTGAAAGCCGCAGGCCTATCCCCCTCAGCCAGCGCGCCCGCCCACCTCTCCCTCCTCTGGGCCATGAACGCCAACTCCCCCAACATCGTCTTCTGGCTCCTCCTCCACCTCTACACCAACCCGGCCCTCCTCGCCGACATCCGCATCGAGATCGCCCCCTTCGCCAAAGCCCACCGCCCCACCCCAGCCGAAACAGGCTTCCCCTTCCTCGAAGCCGCCCGCATCGCCCTCGACACAGACAACCTCCTCGAGTCATGCCCGCTCCTCCGCGCCAGCGTCTCCGAAACCCTCCGCCTCGACCTCGCCGCCCTCTCCTTCCGCACCCTCACCGCAGACCTCACCGTCACCGAATCCCCCGAAGACGCCGCCCTCGCCGGCCGCTCCCACCCCCTCACCTACCTCATCCCAGAGGGAGAGAGCATCCTCGTCCCGCACGGCGTCCTCCACACCGACCCCAGCCACTTCTCCAACCCAACCCAGTTCGACCCCCTCCGCTTCATCCAGACGGACCCCGAAACGGGCAAGCTGCGCGCTGCGCGCGACACGATCAGTCCGTTCGGCGCGGGCGTGTCAGCCTGCAAGGGCCGCGTCTTCGCCGAGCGGGAGATCCTCTCTTACACCGCTGCTATCATCAGTCTGTGGGACTTGCAGCCTGCGGGTGGGGGCCGCGTGTGGAAGATCCCGGGCCATAAGCAGTCTAGTGCGGCTTATTTGCCTAAGAAGGATGTACGGGTGAGGTTGACGGCGCGGGTTTGAGGGTGATATATAGTGAGAGGGAATTAGCATGGGTGGAGTTTAAGTTCATTATTGTTATTATTACAATGTTATGTATATTGGGCTGTTTGATAGATTGTTGTTATAGATTGTTTGTTTACAGGTCGATGCTACTGCGTGGGTGATCTCCTCTAGATGGTCTCAGATCGATTGGTCAACTGTGCAGTCAATTCAAGATCTATCTACATGTCTTGCTACATACGATAACCATCCCGTGAACTTCCACCGTCTCTTGATATTGGCGATATAGTGGCGAGGCAGGCGGGAGAGCTTCAGCCAGCGTGCTCGACAATCTCACTGACGAGAGTGCCGTCCTTGACGTAGGTCTTGATCTGTTCCGGCAGCGGGCACTCCTTGGTGTCGTCGTCGGTGCCCTCCTTGGGAGGGAGCATGACGTTGATGGCAGAGCATTTGCTGGAGAAGACCTCGGTGTTCAGGCTCTGGTGGCCGAGGTAGACGACGGCGCCGTCGACCTGGTCGAGCAGCAGGGTGGGGACAACGCCGTCGATCTGGAGGGCGAACTTGGGGCACTTGATGACGTCGAGGCTGCTGACGAGCGAGTCCACGATGAGGGACAGCCCCGTGCAGTTGTCGATGGAGATGGCGTTGGCCTTGCTGGAGACCTTGATGATGATGTTGTTGCAGCGCGAGATGAGGATGGAGTGGTTCTGCTGCGCGGGGATCTCGACGATCTCGCCGGGCCCGAGGGGCCCCTCGAAGTTCTCCACGAACCACTTGGTGCCCTCGAGGTCCTTGCGGGGCGGCTTGCGGCCGCGCATGCTCTGCGGCTTGGGCTTCTTGTCGGGCGCCGGGGACCGCGAGCGGGCCTCGCTGCCCGACGACCCCGACCCGGGCACCAGGGAGCTCGCGCGCAGGTTGGGGTTCTTGTGCGTCATCTGCGACTTGTCGACCTTGCGGAGACCTGCGGTGACGGCGTCGCCCTGGTTCAGCTGATCGAACACGGCGGTCATGTCTGGCGCCGGGGCCGCGGCAGGCGGCGGGGGGACACCGGGGGGAGGGGGTGGTGGCGGCGCGCCTCCGGCGGGCACGTTCAGCTGCGGAACAGGAGGAGGGGGAGGGGGCGGCGGGGCCGCACCGCCAGCGCCAGCGCCGGAACTGGCTGCCTTCACTTCACGCAAGGCATCCTGTGCGTCCAACCCATTCTGATCATTCCACGTCAGACCCTGGGGGTAATGCCTGCGCAGGTAAGCGGCGAGCGACTTGAAGATTTGGTAGTAGGCTTGAATGTATTCCACATGGGTGCGGTCCCTAATTTGCGGTCATTAGCTCTCGTCTGTCCTCACCAAAGAGGGCGAAGTACCCACTTCTCCTTGTATTCTTTTAGAACTTTGTTTCCGTAGTATTGAATGGCACCGACAACCTCGCTGACGAAGTCGGCGGGCTTGTACTCAAAGAACCAACCCAGACCCACAATGCCCTCGGAGACGGCGCTCAGGTGGTCGAAGAGGGGCGACGCCCGGTTGGACTCACGGACGTTGTTGATGGCGTCGGAGGCATTGTGGAGCTCCGTCATGAGCTCCGTAGGCTGTACGGTGGGCTTCTTGGCCTTGGTCGCAAAGAAGAGGTACGTCCGTTCGGCCTGGAAAGCGCGCAACACGGCTCTGGACTGAAAGAGGATCAGTAACCATGACCCCTGACTCCCAATGATACATCTGCAGCGATCTCACCTGTTCGGCCACCAAACCCCCGATCTTTTCTCCCAGCGCGACGTAATGGCCGACCGCATCGTGGATCAATGTGTCAAAGTCCTGGATCTCGGGAGGAACCGTCGCAGCGGCGGGCTCAGCAGGGGGCGCCGGTATGGGAGCGGGCGGTGGCGGGGGCGGCGGTGCATGCTGGGTCGGAAGGGATTGCGGCGCGGCTTGGGCAGCGATGGTCTGGGGCGATGTGGGATCGTCCAGCCCCAAGGCCATATCCTCCAGACGGGAGGTTGCGGCCTCCAGCCTGTCAGGGGTCATACCATATTAGCGGTGATCGACGGGGGGGAGGTAGAGCCATCTTTGCTGGGTGTTTTCCGCTGTAGAATCGCAATCGTACAGCAGAGAAGGCTTTGTTACAGCCGGAACAAACATACCTCTTAATGAGGGTGGTTAAATTATGCATATGGCCGCCGGTCGCCATCTTGATCAAGCAAGGAGGCAGAGCCAACTAAATCGACTTGACAGATGCAGATACAAGACAGGGGGAGGGGACAATGCTGAATGTGGTCCCAAAAGAAAGGAGGAGCGTGGAGGAGCAAAGAGGAATGCTCAACCAGGTAGAAGATGAAGATGAAGTTGAGACAAGAGAGAAGAAGAAGTAGAAAGAGAAGAAGGAGGAGGAGGAGAGGGGACTGAGGCGTCCAGGTGTCCAGGTGTCGAGGCCGTGAAATGACGATGCGACGGGCCTGAGGCAGCCCATGACCCACCACGTCCGAATGGGGTTTAGCCCAATGTACCGTACCGTACGGTACAGAAACCGATTCCGATCCGACTCCGAATTCCTTCAGTCGGAAGCCGGTGAACTCCAACGGTCAACATCAGTTTATACCAACATCTCCCAAATCAAAGACACATCAACATGGGCTGGCTCTGGAAGTCGTCCTCCTCTCCTCCCCAGGAGAATGCCAATCCCCCCTCCGCCAACGATGCGCCGCAGCCACCGACGCCCGAACCTCGAGCCCTGACTCGCGACGAGCAAGCCGACGCAGAATTCAAGCAACTCCTCGCGAGCCTAGAAAGTGACATTTCAGGGAAAGGACCAGCCCAACCATCCCCGTCTACAGAAAAACAAGCCTCCGCCGCACCATCCGCACCATCGTCCACCCCCGCGCCCTCGTCTTCCCCCTCCTCCATTGCCCCCGAATCACTCTACCCGGATAGCATGTCCTGCCGCTCCGCATTCGACTACGCCTTCTTCTGCCAATCCTTCGGGGGGCAGTTCGTCAATGTCTACCGCTATGGGGAACTGCGTTCCTGCAGCGAGCACTGGGATAACTTCTGGCACTGCATGAAGACACGCACGTTCTCGGACCACGAGCGCCAGAAGGCCGTCCGGGAACACTACCGGAAGAAGGCGATGAAGTACAAGACGGGGCCGAGCAGCGAGGATGTCTGGGATATGCGCATGCAGCCGGTGCGGAACGCTTTCCAGGGAGACTTTGCGGCTTTGGAGCGGGAGATGAAGCTGGAGGAGGAGGCCGCGGGGAAGGCTGCTTGATCTGGATTCCTTTCCCTTTTTGGGACTATGTTGTTTGTTTGTCTGTTTTCTGGTTTATGATGGCTGTGGAATAGATACCTCGCCCTTTGTGGGAGTTTTTGTATATTATTTGATGTTCTCTGTACAGTATGACTGATGTCTGGCTCAATGTATTCAATGTTATTGATTTATTTATCCGTGGTTTACGTTGATGAGTAGCGTAGAGTAGTGCATTGGCTACAATGGTCGAGTACTGGATACTTATATCGCAAACCCAACATACACCGTTTCTCAATAGACTGGAATGTTCGTGATTAATATCTCTCAAAAAAAAAAAAACGCTGGTCTCAACATAGAGGGGCCCGTAAATCATATACTGAATCCAGCCGCGGCCCCTAAATACACCGACCCAGATCATCCTCATCCAACTTTCTCTCCCTCTCTCTCTCCCCACACGAGATCCTCAATCCACGACACAGACACTCCTATCTCTTACTTCCCCTCCCTACAACCCCAATTAACCCATCATGGCCGATCTCCTCGCCTACCTCCCCCCCTTCGAGGGTCTTCTCCCCAAATGGCTCTTCCTGGTCCGTTCCGTTCCGTCCCAATCCGCCCCCCACACTCTTCAAACAAGAAAAAAACAACAACAATAGAAACAATCTACAATAAGAATAAAACAACAAAACTAACCCCAATACTACCTCTACAGGTCTCCGTCATCTCCTCCGCAAACAGCATCCAAGCCTACCGCTCCGACGCCTACTCCGCTGAGCTCTACAACGGCCGCTCCACCCCCGACGGCCGCCCCTTCACCAACCCGCTGTCGTCGCGCACCTTCGCCACCTGGACCTTCCTGTCCGGCGTGATCCGCATGTACGCCGCCTACAACATCACCAACGCCGTGTCGTACGATCTGGCCGCGTGGTCGTTTGGGATCGCCCTGTTCCATTTCCTGGGCGAGTGGGTGAGCGGGACAGCGCAGTTGAAGGGTCGTTTCGTGAGTCCGATGATCGTGGCGTCGTCGACGCTGACGTGGATGGTGACGCAGCGGGAATGGTATCTGGCTTAGTTGGCCGTGGGTCTGCTTCGGTTATTGTTGAGGGGCTACGGATTTCCGGCGGGGAAACACAAATTGAAAAGAGTGATGGTTTGGTATAATCAGATACAGGCTGTCTCTCCCTCTCGCGTCAAACATACCCCCACGCAATCCATTCACTGGTTCATCTTCTTGCGGTATAGCTCTCCACCACAGCCCCGTAGTCTGGCGGCCGCTTGCTCGGGCGTAATGTCACGCTGGGGCTCACCCATCATCTCATACCTGCATATCATGTCAGCGACCATTCCAGAAGCAAAAAAAAACACAAACAAATCATCTAGAATATACACACCCAACCAGGAACTTCCGCACCGTGGCGCTGCGCAGCAACGGCGGATAAAAGTGCAGATGCAGATAAGACGACTCGATCTCCTCCTCGGTACCATCAAGCGGCGCCTGGTGGATGCCCATGCTGTAGGGAAAGTACGTCTCGAAGAGATTGTCGTAGCGACGGGTAGTCTCGGCGATAGCCTCCGCCAGCTGGGTCTTCTCGAGGTCGTTCAGGTCGACGAGGGCGCGCTTGTGCTGCTTGCTGACGATCATCGTCTCGAACGGCCACACGGCCCACCAGGGGCAGACGACCAGGAACGCGGCGTTCTCGAACACCACGCGCTCCTGCTTCTGGCTCTCCAGCGCCGCGTACGCCTCCAGCATGTGCTTGCCGCCGTGCGCGGCCCGGTACTTCTGCAGCTGCTCCAGTTCCATGGCGGGCTCTTCGGGGAGCGAGCTGGTGGTCCAGACCTGGCCGTGCGGGTGCGGGTTCGAGCAGCCCATGGCGGCGCCCTTGTTCTCGAAGATCTGCATGTACCGGTATTGCTCCTTGGGCTTGTCCAGGCTGGTGGTGGGCGCGTTCGGGGGGAGGGTCGTGGCGGGCGCGACGACGGCGAGCGGCGACTTCGGCGACAGGTGCGCGGCGTAGATCTCGGTCCAGGCGTCAATGACGGGGACGATCTCCGCTGGGGTGAGGTCCGCCAGGGTGAGGTTGTGGGCCGGGGAGAAGGTGAGCACGTAGCATTTTCCCGTCACCGGCTCGGCCTTGAGGAAAAACGATTCCACTTCTACAGTTCGGGAGACGTTAGCGTGGGAGGGAGTGCATGGATTTCCATCGCGGGGACACACCATCTGCATTCTCCGGGTAATAGGGCGCCTGTTCCTCTTTGACTGCGCTATAGTCGTTGACAAAAATGAACGTCTTGTCGTACTTGGGGTTTGAGTCGCCTTGGGCGCGCTTGTTTCCCGGACACAGGTAACAGGCGGGATCGTAGCTGGAGAGGGTGGTCTTGGAGGGACCCTCCTGCTGGCCTCTGCGTTTATCCGTCAATTTCTCACACTCGATCTCGCCTACTCACAGGGTACTGGATGCAAAATACGCCTGCGCTGGACTCTAGACTCACTGCCAAGGACGCTTGGTGCGGTGGGGAGAGACAAGGATATAAGATCCGCGGAGAGGATTGAATCTCCGGTGGGAGATATCATCCAGGACGCTTTCAACCATCTTGGCGGTACACAAGAAAGACTGGACAATTAGAACTGTGTAGGGAAAGTGGAAGAAACAAAGAAGAAAAAGAGAGAAAGAAGAAAACAGCGGGGTTGGACGAGGCGGGGCAGGAATCCGCGGGGTGAAACATCGGATTCGGCACCCCAGCGGACTCCGGAATCCACACGGGTCGGCATGGGGTTTCGATCGCGATCGTCGGTCAGAGGGTCAGGGGTCGAGGATTTTACTTTAAACATATTTATTTTATTTCGGATGGGCCACATATCCCGTCATATACAACTCAACATTTTATTTAAACATGCCATCCCGAGGATTGCATGGGCCATCCCGACATTGGCGGCATCACGGCTACCCGAGTGGCATCCCGAGCCGAGAATATCACATCCCGGCTGGTCCATGGAGAGCCCCCGTGAAGCGTAGGTGATGTGCATTATGTGTAATCCTGAAGTATAATACATTTCTAGAAATTTACCTAGTACAGACATCAACCGGAGTGGAAAGGTGTCATATATACAAACAGCCGAAGAAATAAGGAAAAAATAAAAACATGGTATCATCGATAGATCTCGTCGAATGGCCGCGTATCCCGGAAACAACTGTCCCAAACCTCGTTCACCACCTTGGTCGCATGCGCCTCGTCCTTGCAGGTCGGTCGCGCCCGTACCGACAAGATCGCCCGTCGTCGCACACATTCCTGATGCTGCTGGGTGAATTTCCACTGTCCCCGTCGGAAAAACTCCCGCGCCCATCGACATTCTCCGCTGAGGGAACTGGCCCGGATCTATGGCTCGGGTTAGCAGAGAACAAAAATCACCAAGTCCGAAAGGGAGCAGAGAACACCGACCTCCGTACACGCGGCATGGCGTAGGTTGTCCGTCCAGTTCACCTTGAACCGCAGGTGGTCATAGGCATGCACCATTTCGTGGGCCATCGTGTCCTCCAGATGTCCCTGGTCCTTCATTTCGTTGGCGCAAATCCGGATACCGTACTCCGGATCGAAACCACCGGCTTGCCGATTGGTGCATCTCCGGCAGTAGATGTTGTGGCTAGATAGGTCACCGCCGAGTTGCCTGATGCTGTCGCTCATGTAACGGACCACGGGGCCTGATTCAAAACCGATTAGTCCCCCATCTTCCAGACAAATCGATGCAGACGCGTATCCTCAAAAGCTCAACTCACTGTATTGCAGCAAATAGTCCCGCTGGTCTTCACAACGCTTGCAATCCGCCGCCTCGTTCCGGATGTCTCGCGCGACACGAAATTGCTCCTTTCCTTCGTCAGTCATCTTCCCCGACATGATCGCGAAGATATTCCGCCATTGCGTCCACGAATCATCCCCGGGAATATAACCGGTATCCCCCGACTTCCCCGTCGGCGACGAAGATTGAGAATCTGGCATCCTGTCGAAACACTGGGCAGTTGGCGGAGTGAGTTGGAATCGAGACGTGAAGCGCAACCCTCGGGTTCGCCGAATCTCTCCGCGGAGGGCGGTGTGGGCGGGCAGAAAGAGGAGGACTAAACTGGTCTCGGAAATAATGGACATCGCGCTAGACGATGACTCGATCGATCGAGAGCGTCGGTTTGGATTTGCCTTGAGTTCTCGAGAAGACACCTGGACTGGAAATTATTAGAGTCATTGCTCGCGACGCATTCGATTGATGTGGTTGGGCTATCCCAGTCCACCCTACAATGTCCACCACGATGGCGTCAAAGCCTCTCACCATCGTCATCAAGCTAGGTGCGGGGAGTCGAATTAGGGCCTCAATGATCTCAGGATTGTTTGGCTGACCGTGATTTCTTTCCTCTTGGTCCAGGCACGAGTTCAATTGTCGACGAGAAGACGCATGAGCCCATCCTGTCGATCCTGACCTTGATCGTCGAAACCGCTGCCAAACTCCGTCGCGAGGGCCACAATGTCGTTCTCGTCTCGTCCGGAGCTGTGGGAGTGGGGTTGCGGAGAATGGACATCGATGAACGTCCGAAGAACCTGCCTCGTATACAGGTATAGACCTCGATTAATGAATCGCAAATTGTTGAAGTCAACTAATCAAACCCCAGGCCCTCGCAGCGGTCGGACAGTGCAGGCTCATGAGCCTGTGGGATGGTCTCTTTGCACATCTTCGTTTGCCAGTTGCCCAAATACTGTTGACCCGCAATGATATCGCCGACGTAGGCTGCCATATCTCCAGACAGTCCGCATGCTGAGTCTAACTCGATTCTAGCGAACACAATACATCAACGCCCAAAACACCTTTGCACAGCTGTTTGAAATGGGAGTGATCCCGATCGTCAACGAGAACGACACTTTGGCTGTTTCGGTAGGTGGTCTACCTCCCTTCAGCCACCGGTCTCGGCTCTCCAGCAATCTGACCCTCCACCTCCATAGGAAATCAAATTCGGCGATAACGACACCCTTTCAGCCATCACGGCCGCAATGGTCAAAGCCGATTATCTCTTTCTGATGACGGACGTCGACTGTCTCTACACCGCCAACCCCCGCAGCAATCCCGACGCGCGACCGATCGAGGTGGTGAGTGACATTGCTTCCATTACAGCCGACGTATCCTCGGCCGGCTCGTCGCTAGGGACTGGAGGAATGAGCACCAAGATTGTGGCGGCAAGGCTCGGCATGAGCGCCGGCGTGACCACCGTGATCACCAAAAGTTCCAAACCGGGTAATATCCACGCGATCGTGCAATACCTCCAACAGATCGAGGGACACGACACGGACGCTTCCACGGACACACACTCCTCAGAGCCCCCAACCGCCCCCCTTCACACGCGATTTATCGCGTCCGAGCGCCCAATCCAGTCTCGGTCCTTCTGGCTGCTTCACGGCCTCACGCCCCACGGAACCCTGTACATCGACCAAGGTGCATACGTTGCCCTCCAAAACAAAGCCAGTCTTCTCCCGGCGGGGGTCCTGCGCGTGGACGGGCATTTTGGCCAGCAAGAAGCGGTGCGCCTGGTCGTCGTGGGGAGAGTGTCGGCAGACTCCCTGAACGGAGACTTCCTCCACCATGATCAGGAGCCCAGGGAAGTCGGCCGGGCGCTGGTCAACTACGGCAGCCTCGAGATCGCCCGGATCAAAGGTCACCGGAGCACGCAGATCGAATCGCTCCTGGGCTATGCAGACAGTGAATATGTCGCGTTTCGAGAAAACATCTCGTTCTTCCAGGTCGATGGACATACCTCGTGAGAGACGCTGTCGCGGAATGTACGACCGTCAACCAACAAAAAGGAAAAGTAGTGAAGCGGGGTTGAAAGGCAAAAGGTCGCGATTTGCCTATATAAAAGTAGTGTGATTTGCGGGACTGCATGGTTTGAGACAGCACCGCAACGTCGCGTTGGTTTTGACTGATTGAACATACGATACTAGACGCACTAGCGAGGCCCTCTTGGTTTATACCCTGTTGTTGAAATTCAATTCCATTCTTGTCCAGTCTACACTTCCATCCTCCCTCTACTCCATAACCACCGACGAAACGCGTGACAGCAAGCCCAAACTAGTCTCCCCAAACTATCACAAGGACCCTGACACACAATCGAGGACCAGCGTACAAACAAGAAAAAAGAAAGGAAAAAAAAAAAAAAAACACACTGCATAAGTTGACAGTCTGATAGAAAGCATCATCGACCAACCCTCCACGTGAGCAAAACCTCCACAGAAGCCCATACGGCGGCCCTATATCCTCCTCTATCCGAGCTCCAAACCTCCCCAGTGTTCCCCCGCCCCCCCCCTCTTTTTTTCTCTTTGAGCGGGATTGACTCAAGGATACACAGTCCTCTCTTGAGCCAATACTGAGGCTTTGGCGCATGTGAGCCACCTATCCCCTAGCGTTGCATCTACCCATTGCCGACGAATGCCTACAGAAACAACCATAAGAATGGGCATCCCCTCAACCGACTCATCGCCAAAAGCGGGCTGGTGAGAATCGACTCTCTTCACCAATCCAGACTCTTTGCTGAATCTCTTTCCCACGTCGGGCAGTCGGTGGAATTCGTAGTTCCCACGGAGGGCTGAAACCCTGGCCCACATCTCGGCTGCCGAGCGGTAGATTCTTTGCAGCAACGGGAGCCTTTCTTTCTCCAAGATTCCGACGTTTGGTCTCAGGAGCCAACACGCCGGCTCGCTGGCTAGGAAGTCGGCCGCCCATTGTTCCGCCTGCCGTTCGCGGCGCGCGAGGTGGTATTTTCCCAAAACCAAGGAGCGGGCCTGGCATGGCTGGGTTGCGTTTGCCATACGAAAAGTGTCGGAGCGCCATAGCGAGGCATCGGGTGGGTCGGCTACATCCCATCCCCAGGTTGGGATGGATTGCGAGTTAGCAATCTGTCCGACGAGTATTGACGGCTGATGCTGGGTCTGGCAGCGGGGTCTGAGAGCTGCTAATGTGTGTGAACAAGACTGGAAGGCGCACATACCTCCGATGAATCTTTCCAGCAGGTACTTGAGCCGTGGAGCAAACGTTTCATCTTCTTCATCGTCCGGGCCTCTCTTACCGTCAAGGTACCAAAATGGATTATCGTACATTTTGGTAACGATATCCTTCTCTATCAGAACCTGCAATAGGTATCTCGTGAATTGCTTTTTGGCGGAGAAGGGGAAACGGCACAGCAGGGAACCCCAGGGTATCTGAACGCACCATCCGTCAAGACTGCTGATGATTTTGTTTTTCTGATCGTCCGACAAATGCTTGACGTCCTTGACATTGAGCATACCAAAGTGGTATACCCATCGGTCTAAACAAACCTCGTTTCTGAGGAAAAACCCGACTTCATCATCCCCCCTGGCCAACCAATCGACATTCTTTCTTGAAAAGTGATCAAAGAGATTACCAGCTCCATGACGAATTTGCACCAGCTCATCCGAGGTAAGACTCGCGACTACATCTTCTATTGACCTAGGAGCTGGCTTGTCCAGCTCCTTGTCCAGCTCCTTGTCCAGCTCCTTGTCCAGCTCCTTGTCATGCTCCTTGTCATGCTCCTTGTCCTGCTCCGTCTTTCTGGCCTTTTGTTTGCGTGGGGGTGGCGAGGAGGATCTCTAGTGCAGGCGTCAGTCAGTAAACCGACACAGCAATCACAGAAACTTTCAAGAATGTTTCGCTGTGCCCACCTGAGCCTTGCGCTTGGCCCGTTTGGGTACCTGAGTCTTCTGCTTCGCTCCTTTTGTCTTCGCCATGGTTGAATAAACGCTGTCTGAGACAGGTGATGATTTGCTGAGAATGAAAACGGCAACGGCACAAAAGCAGATGGAAATGAGAAACAGTCTTTTTTTTTTTTCTTGTTGTGATATGGAACAAGGGAAGCGGCAAGATGGATGGATGGTGAGGAGTAGAAGGAGAAAACAATATATCAGAAAGGAGACACCGGAAAGGACAAAGAGGCTTTATATGTCCCCGCCACCGGTGGCCTCCTTTGGTTCAGTAGCGTCCTTTGGTTCAGTAGCGCAAGTTCTTTGTTCAAACGGACTGTATCCGTTCCTCCTGTCTGAAGAGCGAGACAGGCCGGCTACTCTGTTGACAGCTTCGGGAGGCTGCAGTTCCATGGATGAAATGTAAAACAGTAATTAAGACAGGCAACCTATGTCGACTCACCATAATAAAGAAGATAGCTGAAACACAAACCCATGAATCTGCTGAGAGTATGCCTATAAAGATTGCGATGGGCTTCCCTACCTCAGCTTTATGTCTCCACCACTTACTGTATATCTCTTTTCTGCGCTTGTTCAGTTCATCAGTGAGCGTACTAGCAAAGCAACATGCAACTAGGCGCTGGACCCAGGCTGATTGTGGGGGTCGATTACGGCACTACTTCAACAGGTCAGGTTCCCTGATATCGATGAAAAAGTCCGTTGGCTAACAGTTGTATCTTAGGAGTGACGTGTGCGCTCACTAACGACCTGCAAATCGGTCCAGTTTGGACGGTTTTCAAATGGCCCGGTGGTGAGGAATGTGGATTTAGGCATCTGAAGGTCCCATCTCGCATTTCCTACCAACAAAATCGACAAATGCCAAGTGATTGGGGCTTTCGATGTCAGCCTAACTCGGAGACTTATTCCTGGACAAAGCTTCTCTTAGGGATTCAATCTTCCTCAGATCAGGCTTCCGAGACCAATACTTTCAACGATCCGATATTGGAGGAAGTCATGAGGATGGGAATCCTCAAGCTGCCTGACGGAAAAAGCGCCGTCAAGGTCATTGCAGATTTCCTTCGCTGTGTGACTGAGTACGTGCTAACACATTTACCCGAGCCCATGGCCCAGGTTTGTCAAAGTGGCGCAGGAATCGACTACTGGATTACGGTGCCGGCCACCTGGTCTGCAGAACGAAGAACCCTCATGAGGCACGCTGCGCAAATGGCAGGGTTTGGGTCAAGAGCCGAAGATAGAGTATTCTTCTTGTCGGAACCCGAGGCCGCAATGCATGCAGTCCCCTACATGGATGGGGTGGATCTTCAGGTGAGGGTTCGGGACTGAACTGTTAATGTATACATTTATCAAAGTGAGCTGACAATCACCTAGCCCGGTGACGGAGTGCTCGTTTGTGACTGTGGGGGAGGCACGGTGGTAAGTTGGCTTCCATACTCTACCTTCCATCATGAGGGTGGGCGTCATCTCATCGGCCGCCCTCCAGGACGTCGCTTCTTTCCTGATCAGAGAATCCGGGTCGCGGCCCAATTTCGAACGGCTTAGTGCAGATATTGGTATGTATGACACCGATGACGCATGAACGTCCCTGTAACTAAAGCCCTGGATTATAGGTATCAGATGCGGCGGCACGGATATTGACAGTAGATTCTTTCGGCGTCTGGAGGCAGATCGGCCAAGGATTTTCCGGCGTGTACCCTTGAACAATATATGTGCAAGCGACAATCCATTTACAGAATCGATGGAGAAATTGAAGTCAAAGTATGACGGCCTTGCGGGCGAGAGTCATTTGGTGCGATTGATCATCAGAGTACAGAGGGAATGCATAATTCGATACGATCGCACATCATGCCCATTCTACCTCGATAGCAGTGAGGTCAGCGACCTCTTTGCTCGGACTTGGGAAAAGATCCATCGATTGGTGATATCCCAGATCGCAGAGGTGAACGAAAAGTTTCGAAGAAGCACTATCAATGTAAGCACTACCTCAGGCGCTTGCTGATTGCTCAGATGGAGTTGAAGATTATAACGAAGTCATTCATATATAGAAAGTCATCATGGTAGGTGGGTTCAGCGCCTCGCCGTATCTTCAGATGAAGTTGCAGAAGGTCCTAGACGAGACTCCGGGAAACATTACGATTATATTCCCTCCCCAACCGTAAGACCACCATGGCTTTCCATTCCAACGATAGGCTTGCGGATCAATCTAACATGCACACTCCTCAGCGAACTGGCTGTTTCTCGTGGAGCAGCGATGTGCGGGCTCCGAGGGCACAGTGCCCCAGAGTACACATACTGGCGACACATCGGTCTGGAACGACCCCACCCTGCAGGGGCCAGATTGGGAAGCATGCGAATGCCGGACCCGGAAGTATGCTGGATGATTGGAAAGGTAACAGGTCCCACCTGCAGCTGTGACCAATTGAGAAAGCCTCTGTAGCTTTATACTGACGGGTGGTGTCATGCCATTGCAGGGCGACCGGTTTTCGACCGATTTCTATGTCACTTCCATCATCCAACTGCTCCATTGTCCAACGTTGTCGCCTACCACGACACTTCGTATATACGATTGTGCTCTTGATGCAGCACCAGATCGAGCAAGTTGTCCAGGTATGTCTAATGTATTATGCTTTCTGTCAAACTCACACGTCCGCTGACCGGCCATGCTTACATCCAGGGGTCCGTTGTCTGGGCCAACTCGTCTGCAATCTCGGCGACTTGGATCTAAGCACGCTTGAACCCGAGGACATTGGAGGGCAGCGACTATATCATCTCCAGATCCGGGTCCATGTGGCCCTGGCTATGACCGATGAGGCTGTGGAGTTCACGGCATATGTACTGGGGCAACAGATTGGACAGCAGACGGGGGTGTAAGAACTAAAGAGTAGTTCCGGGGTAAGTAAGTAGTAACCTGGAGTACGGAGTACGGAGTAAGAAGAAAAGGCGGGGCGGATCCACTCGGGTCACGTGTACAGGCCGCAAGGCCGTCGTGGAGTGATGCCTCAGGCGGCCAGGCCGGTGGGGTCAAAGTCCGTCACGATCCCGGCATCGCTTGGGAAAATCCTCGGATTCCACTGATCGCACCCCCACTTTGGCAGCTGGACCGTCAACGATTTTTTGTTTGTTAGTTAGATTTCTTGCAATTTGAACAACATTATGGCCGATGCAGAGCTTGAGGAGGTAAATGCGCCACGTTTGACCCCGTTATGCGTCTGGACCGCGCGGGACATGAAGCTTCGTTCTAACCCCCGCACAGATAAGACGCGCCCGTCTTGCTCAGCTGCAGCAACAACAGGGCGGGCCCCGGGGCGGCGGCGGAATTCCACGCGGGGGAGGTGCCGCTGAGGGACAGGACGAGCAGAGAAAGTAGGTGGTCCTCTTCCGACCAAGGGTTTATGATGCCGTACCAAGCCCCGTATAACTGACTGGCTATCTACAAAGGCAAGCCGAAGGTATGTCACGATGAGTAGTTTGCCCAACAGTCGCGAGAGAGACATCCACGGGCGACTTGGATATCGCTTACCGGAGAATCGCCGACTCCAGCTGAACGTCGCTCCGCCATCTTAAACCAAATCCTCGAACCCGAAGCCGCGGATCGCCTGGGCCGGATCCGCCTCGTCAAGGAATCGCGCGCGATGGATATCGAGAACCGACTCATTACGCTGGCGCAGACGGGTCAGCTTCGACAGAAGGTCTCCGAGGACCAGCTCAAGCAACTGCTCAACGCCGTGGCGGAGAACCAGCGCAAGGACGAAGAGGAGCACAAGATTGTGATCAACCGACGGAAGGGCGGCTGGGACGACGATGATGACTTGTTGGATTTGTGAACGCCGTGGCAGGTTGGAGCATAATGAATGAATGATGGCATTTCAATTGGTATTTTAAGGATGCACCGTCACCGAATGTGGACTCTGTGCGTCTTGTACATTGCGCGATGTGTGACCGCGAGCTGTTGAATACCCTAATCTTCATATCTACACCATCGACCATTCCAACGGCGACTGGGTGGATTCTACCAACACAGCTTCGCCAGGGTCAGCTGTATCCATACAAATAAATTGGCCCTCCGTTGTTTCACATATACGCTCCCAAAGATAAATTGACGCTTGCTCAGTTTACTATAATACAGTGGGTCGGTCCTTGAAAAGAAGAGAAGGAGAGGTCAGCCTACGCAGTCTGTTGAGCCAACTTTTCCTTCTCCCGCTTCTTCTGCTGTCGGATCATACGTCGAATATCCCGCATGTCCGGAGGTTGCTCGATGCCCAGCTCCGCGCGTAGCTCGCCGACATCCTTCTCCAAGATCTTTTCCCAGTAGACATTAATAACCTCCTTACTCCCCAATCCACTGCGCACCGCCCAGGGCAGATACAGCGAAAAGAGGCGCTCCCGCTCAGCAGGCTTGAGTCGCACAGCGGCGAACATGCTCAACCCCGTCATGGGGATCACCGTATTCAGAAACTCAAACGCCTTGAGTGCCAGCTCACCCTCCGCGAAAACCGGCAGCCCCGTCACGGCGTGGTAGAAGTCGTGGCACTCGCGGTACCGCTGCATGACGTAGGCGCACTCTTCGTCGTCGATGTACTGCACGCTGTCGCGGGTGTCGGGCGATACGCCTTCGCGGTCGAGCCAGGCGGCGTAGGTGCGTCCGACTGAGTTCTTGGGCAGGGAGCGGAGGTAGGGGAGACGGAGGGATTCGGAGGTGATGCGGGGACGGTCGCGCAGAATTTGTCGCCCGGTTGGATCGGACAGCATCGCGTCGCGGAGTCGGTAGATAAAGTATGGGGTGGCTGTCGCTTCACCGCAGGTTGCTACTAGGTCTGAAAACCAGACAAGGCAGTTCGTGAGCGAAAGTTGTCTGTGGGTGGAAGGACTCGACATACCTGCCCTTCGGGGATTCAAGAGAGCTCCTACTGCAGATCCCACGGCCAGGGCACCTCGTTCGACAATCGACAGGGGAACATGGCCGGGGTAATTGGGCTGCGGGCGATTGAGGACGGAGAACGGCCGCACGCGACGGCAGCTCCAAGCTATCGTCTGTGTTGGTGTCGTTAATTCTCTGATCGGAAGCAGAGCTCCACTTCTCCTTAATACCGACATGGTGTATCCTGGGGAGATACAGTGGCTGGGGACATGCGCAATCCCAACCGGAGGAGTGTAAGAATTGAGAGTGGAATGGAAGTGGTCCGATGTTGGTCGGAGACGGCGGGCCCAAGACACCTCCGATCGGCGCAGGTGGCGGTCATGCGATCCCGTACCAACACTACTCCCTCTAGAGATTCAGACCATTGACATTGAAATGCAATCTATAGTGGTCTATAATGGGTAGACATGCAACTATGTGGTATTCCCAGGGCTTTCATGGGTTTCAGGGTTTTCCCTCGCCTGTTCTTCCCACTTCTCCCGGACCCTCCGACGCAGTCCTCCATTCGCTCCCCTTCCCCAGATCTCTACTTGATCCCCATCCACCGCAGTCTCAACCTTTTGCGGACCAACTCCGCTGCTGACAACATCACTGGCGATCACTTGTTTGCGCTCTCGCATCTTCTTCTCACGCGCTCGTGCATGATCGACTTTGTGTAGGTAGATCGCGTAGATAGCCACCTCTGCAACACCGACCACTACGGCCACCAGCAATGACACGAGAATCCGCACGGCTTCGGAAACCCCAGCGCCAGCCCTCGGCTTCCCTTGACTCCCGGGTGTCCTCCCTGTCAATCCACCTCGCCAGATGGATGAGATTGCAGTCGTCAACAGCTCAGGCGTAGGGAAGCTCGTCAACGCCCAGTACACCCCGAACCCGGTGATCAACACGGAGAGAAAGATATTCAGGACGAGAGACGGAGTGAGCGGGTCGGGATATTCGGTATCGGGGCCCTCTGATGACCTGGGATCGTGCATCGAAGCGAGAATTGGAGTGGATGAGGAAAAGGGCGACGCATGGCTGTGCGATGCGGATGGGTTCGTCACGAGTCGATCATACGCGTCTGCTTCTGCGGCGGCGATGAGACGGGCTTTAGACGCAAGGTATTCGGGGGACTAGTTGACAAGCATGTCAGTATTTGATCACTTGTATCTCATTCTCTGATGCCAGGATTCGGGGAGAGGACATACCGGCTCAGGCTTCGGCGGCGGCGGCGGAACGTAGACTTTTGTCCCTCGAAGTAGGGCATCTAGGCTGGTGGAAGTGAGTCCCGGTGGACCATGGCTACTTTCATCAGTAGAGGAAGACCGAAGACACCGCGCCAATCTAATTAATTGATCATGGGAAATCGGGGCTGCCAGCGAGAGCGACTCGGGCAGGTCGAGCTCCTTGCGGTTCTGGGAGGACACGGCCTCGAACGCGGCGAGGATGGGGGGGGTGGTGATTAAAAGCACCATGATCGCAAAAAATCAATCCATAAGATCATCTCATAATATGTCATAAGACACACGCGTTGAACGATACGAAGTCAGACGGAGAAGAGTGGAATCCGCAGGCTGATAGATCTGGGAGTGCGACCATTCCCGAACGGGTAGATTGCTCCCCCACATCACTTCCCATCCCATCATTCCATCTGCATGAAACTCTTCAGTCCGACAACGGTCTAACTGTTGCTCTGTCTTGTACTTTATTGTTCCCTCTGTGTGATTTTCTCCAGGTCTATCCAGCTGGGCTGGTCTTATCTTCAATATGGCGGAAAATAAACCCTCGTGAGTATTTTTTTAATCCTCCCTGTTTCGTTTGGCTGCTTCGCCTCAGTCTTCCTCTACCCCACGTACCGACGACAAAGACACCCCGCGCCTGCTACATACGCCGTTCATTTTTGGAATCGAACAGATAATTGACAAATATAATCAACAGAGTCACCCCACAGACCAATCCTCGCGGGATCCCTGTCGCCCCGTTCGTCGACAACGTATCCGATTATGTCTCGAGCCGCGCCGACGTCGAGTCCACCCTGCGCTCCTTCCAGGAGATGATCTCTAAATACCAGTTCATGGAAGTCAATGCCTCGCGCCGTGGGGCAGGACTGCGCGACAAGATCCCTGATATCAAGAAGACCCTCGACACCGTGCGGTTCCTACAGCTACAGAAAGCAAACTCGGGGGCCCCGATGGACGCCAGTTTCGAGCTGAACGACACGCTGTATGCGCGCGCGAAGGTCACCCCGTCCGAACTGGAGGAGGTTTACCTGTGGTTGGGAGCAAACGTCATGCTGGCGTATCCGTTGGGAGAGGCGGAGACCATGCTGAGCGAGAAGCTGGCGGCTGCGGAGCTCAGCTTGAAGAACTGCGAGGAGGACTTGGAGTTTTTGCGGGAGCAGATTACGGTATGTTCCCTGGTCCTGGTTTTGCTTTCTTTTGCGTTCGAATTGGAAATCGCTGGCTTGGCTGTGAATGGATGCTGACAAGGATAACAGACAATGGAGGTCGCTACTGCCCGTGTCTATAACTGGGACGTTGTCCAGAGACGGAAAGACAAGGCTGAAGGGAAAGGCGGCGACGACGAAGATGAGAGTGCCGGTAAAGGGAGATCAGGTGGTTGAACTTGCTCTCAGTCTAACATAAATACATTTCAACTGCTACGCCCTGGCCTGTTCCACAAACCTGGAAACAAAAGTGACATAAGCCCGATAGATTAATATGTTAAAGGGGAATAACCAGCTGCCGCGTCTCTTTGATTTCACAAGACTAAACGCCACAGGCCATGTTCTAGATATTCATACTCGGAATGCAACAGCAACATGCTACTACCGAAACACCAACAGCGGTCCTTGAAACAACCTAGCAATATACTCAAAGCACATAACCGTCACCATGATCTACTCCGTTCTTGCGAGCTGTCTCCCGTCTGTGCTTCTTTCAATGGTTCTAGTACGCATCAGCCCATCACTCCATCACAGTGATGGTCTGGCAATATCGCCCTAGACATACCACAGACAGTGTGGACAAGCGACAAGTTCAACAGCTGACCGGTTCATGTTACTGTAGAGTAAATCAATCATGCGTGTTCATTACCTCATGTCGACGCTATACTAACTTCACCAACCGCTCCCATGAACTATATCAAACCACCGAAGCGTCCCGAACCACCCAGCCCCGTATTCATTATCCAATATCGATGTCATTCCGGACAGTAACACACGGCGCAAATGACAGGGTGACGACTGATTGACCTAAATCAGGGAGGCAGAAGAAAGGAAGGTATATAAAGAGTCGTAATTTCCTCCAATTCTCCCCATCCTTTTTCCCTCCTCCTCATCCTCCTTCCTCTCATAGCCTTCACAGTAAAGTCTACATCGTACTCAACTTATCTCAACAAAAACAAAACCATTCCAAAAAGCAAAACCCCTCACCATGCTCTCTAGCCAAACCAAACTCCTTCTCCCCCTGGTATCCCTCCTTCTCCAGGGGTCCGTCACCAGCGCCTGCGAGGTATGGTCCGGCGTGACACACACCTTCTACGGCTACCCCGACAACGACCCTCCCGGTGCAGCCATCTCGCAAGATTGTGGCCGCGGCTTCACCGCAGGAGGCACAGGGACCTTCAGCGACCCGCTGACGATGGCCACGGCGCCGGGCGAGCTCGAGAACTGCGAGGTCGTCTACGTACCGTTCCTGAAGAAGTACCTGCGCAACGAGGACTACTGCGCCCAGTGCGTCGTCGACTGGCAGAGCGGCCTCCGTCATATCGACGTGTGGACCGGTGAGAGCACCGTCAACGGCGGGGAGGACCAAATCAACTGTGAGAAGCAGTTGACTACGGGCGAGTTCATTTATACCATTATTCGCAGCCCGAGGGACGATTTCGAGGTTGACTGTGAGTGTTCTGCCCTCTTGTTCTTTTTCGTGCGTTTTTTTGTGTTTCCCTGGCTAATGGGTCATGTTTTACATAGCCAACCCAATTTACACGCCCGGCAGTTACGGTCAGACTTGCCATGCTGACCGTGTCTACCCGGGTTTCGACTCGCAGCAGTTTTGCTAGAGTTGTCTGTGTGTGAATGGGGATGGGGGGATGAGGGGCGATAGAGGAGGAAGTGGAGGAGCAGAGGCATTAACATTACTGTGCATGTAGAGAAAAGTCACATTTTGTCATTTTATTGAACTTTTTGCCTTCTCATTGAACCGTCTCATAAGTCGCTTCGTATATATAACCAGTCTCACGCTGAGGCAATTAGTTCAGCCCGTATAATCCTGCCCAACGGCTAGCCCTACATGATCCCTAGAGATCTAGATCGCCATGTTGCCTGTCAGCTTTTAATCTCCACAATAATGGCTTCCGTAAAAACTATCCCGCCTAGACTCGCGATCCCGGGCGTAATCGAACGGTTGAATAGATGGCGTATAGTCTTCTTGGCGATCACCAGTGGGTTTCTGTTAACAATCCCTGCCCCATTCACAAGCATGCATGGTCAGAGAAGCCGTAGCTATCGAAGTCGGCATATCTTCGAGGGCCGGGTCGTCATGGCGAGACCGAAGCGCCTAGACCTGGTAGAAAGTCTACATAGCGAGAGCCGACGAGCCTCCAGCAGCAGTCCAGCTCGCCATATTCTGTAGATTCCTTCTTAGACGCGCCGAGTGTTCCCAGATGAAGAGCAACGGTCTTCCCGAATAGATGGAGAAAATTTGATATACATTATTCGAACAGGTATCGTTATATATTTGAAACACTTTGCCTTTTTTTTCCCTTCTCCCGCGAGGACTTTTCTTTGTTGGTGGTAATGCAGTCGTACAACTTCAAGTCGCGGGTCTCAGCCACTCAGTGCTGGACTAATTTCACCGTAGTGTAGGCAGTGCAGATTGCACATATTAGGCATAGACCGGGTTGTCCTTGATGTGGAACTTGTAGCCGTCCTCCTCAGAGTCCGTCCCTTCGACCTCCGCCAGCTGAGCCCATTGCTCGGGGTACTTGACTTTGGCCCACTTTTCGACTTCGTCTTTCCAATACTGGTAGGGGATGGCGTTGTAAAGGAGGCCGATCCTGAAAGCAGCTGGGTTAGTTTCCTTCGATGGGAAGAGCAGACATTGGAGGGGCGGGTTCTTACGAGTTGCGGGTGGGTAAGCATCCAATCTCCTCCTGCATCCTGTCAAGAGCCTGGGTGGCCAGTTCGAACTCGCATTGCGCCGCCAGGGCTTCCACGTAGGCCATGTACAATCGCCGATCCATGGGGATCTCCAGAACCTTGACCTTCTTCATCATTTTCATAGCTTCCTGGGCGCCGTTGTGGTGCTTCTCACACATTTTGAAAAAGATCGCAATCGTCTTGTCTGAGGGCCCCTCGTCCGACTGGAGGATCTCACGGAAGATTTCCATGCTTTTCGCGGGCTTGTCGCAAGCGGCGTAAGCGAGCATCAGGGAATCGAGAATGCGCGTGTTCAAGTCAACCTCGACGTCCAATTTGAGCATGTTGTGAACGGTCTCGAGGTGGGTGTCGTCCTGGGTTCGCGCTATCCCTTGGAAACAGCGGGCGTACGTGTCCGGCTTGGGTCGCCGCGAGAACTCTTCGGCTTGACGCATATGTCCAAATACTAAAAAGGCCAGGTCGGCTCTGCCTCTGTTAAAGAACGAGGACATGATCTCGCTCCGGATGCCCACGCCCATTTCGGGAAAGGCAATGCGGAGTAGGCCGTAGATGTCCCAGACGTCTTTACTATCTTCGTTGAGGTCCATAATGTAGTTCGTGAGTGCCTTGCGCACCCTTGTCCTTTCTTCCGAGTCATACAAGCCAAGGCGTGGGCGGAGCAGCTCCGACACGCCCTCCCAGTCGTGGCGATAGAGCAACATGTGTGTCAAGGCAGCGAGAGTTTCCGAATCCAAGCGCACGTTGTTTGCAAACAAGGGGTCAAGAATGAACGAGACTTGTTCAAACAGAGCATCCTCTTGTCCAGACAGGCAAAGCATCTTAAGAAGCCTGTTCATCAACGGCAGATTGGCGCTGTCAACGGCCATGGAAGTTATATCGCCCAAGCTGACGATAAATTCCATTGTGCCAGGGACGTCTCCTGCTTGGACAAGGGTGTCCAGTTGAAGGACATGTGTTTGCGTGTCGGGCTCCAAGCCCCAGCGAGGAATCAAAGACGCGAATTCTGTAGCCAGCTGAGGATTGCCGATAGAATTGGCGTATTCAATCAAGTCATTTACACAAGAAGTCGTCAGCGACGATTGCACCTCCGGATTTTCGGCGGTCCATTGCTCAACCGTTGCGCATATGGCGTCCAGCCCTTTGCCGCTAGCAGCTTCCCAGAGCAACAGTGTAGCTATGGTTTCGGCAATGGGTCTCTCCCGAAGTGACTCAAAGACCGGTCTCGCCCACTCTTGATCGGGCCGCATGATTGAGTGCTTGATTAAGGCCTGCTTGGCAGCAAGAGTGGGCTCTTGGTCGTGAAATAGGCGGCATTCGTAGATTGTCTGGGCGCCGCTCAAGAAGCCTTGGTTGATCAGAACGTCGATCAGCTCCTCCTGGGAAGCAGGATCGAACTGGACGCCGTATTCGTCGAATTTCTCCGGCATCTTTTTGAGGTGATACTTGTCATTCGCGATGGCATACCCTTTCATGACCGTCAGCCATGGCGAGGGACAAGTCTTTTGCAACCTGGGCCAAAACTTCTCCACCACGTGGCGGGCTTCGTCGGGATTACCCTGCGACGCTTGCAACCCAATATAGGCCAGCAGCGCCGGTCGACTAATGTGATTGGGGCCAAACCCATGGTTTGCGCAGAGTTCCAGAAAGGCGAAGCGAGCTAATCTTAGAACAACAGGCCGAGACTCATCGGTGCACTCCGTTTCCGACAGGACGAACAAAACATTCTCCAGATTCTCGGTGGAGAACATCATCTGCCACTCCTCCCGCTCCAGCTCTTCCTCATGAGCCCGCAGGTATTTCCACGTTGTCAGGAGCAAGCGGGAATGGAACCCAGTGATCACCTCCACATTCTCGGCGCGTGCCACGAAGAACTCCCGAAATGCTTTGGTCAAAGTTCCATTGGCCGGGCCTCGACTCTTATCCGACAGCGCTCGCATGAGATCTCTCATCGGTTTGAGTCCCTTTTCCGAAGGGAGAACGGTAGGCGCCGGGGCCTCGGGCGGGGCGCTAAAGGCGAAGAGTGACCGTCGTGGGGTATACTGGGGATGGGGGAACGCGAGCTTTCGCATCCGACCATTCCGAGCCGTATGCAGCAATCGACAGCGGCATCGAGTAGACGACAGTGGTTCATTGTTGAGTATAGCGCGAAACACGCCTCTGGTTAGATGCGACTGCATGGTGTAGAGCTTGGTTCTGTCGACTCCTAGACAGATGAATTTCCTTCAAGGGAGACTGTGAGCCTTGAGGTTAAATCAATAGGCAAAGCAAGAAACCATTTCTTGCAACAATCAATTCAAACAAGAAAAAGTGGACTGGTGGGGTAAATTGTCGCAGAGAAAATATCACTCCACGATGTCATGAACGCGAAGAAGCTCCAGAAAGCTCGGGGACATGGGCGCTCCGCACGTGACCTGCCGTCATGGGCCGGATTGTTACCGTACCGTAATAACCACTTCTACTTGACTTCTACTTCTACTCTACTTCTACAACTAAACACTTCACCATGTCCAAGTCCCCCCTCGTTCAAAACACTGGTGGTTGATCTTGTCTTCTATTGCTTCTTTTCGTACCAAGCTGTATACTTTCATTGTTGTCCATCAAACATCCACTGTCAAGGCATACAAAGTGTATATCTCGTCTTATACTTGTACTCTGGTTTCCGTACCGTCGGAGATCGTCCAGCACCTGCAGGCCTGCCTGACGAATGCGCTGAGTGGGAACTCTGCGGGTCCTCTTCGCGAGGGTGCTGGCTGGGAAGGCTCGAATCAATCGAGGACACGGGCTGACTCGCTCTGGATGCATGATTGCGCAGAGACGTGCGCCGTTGACTGACTGGGGTGTGACCGTGGAGATCAACCGACCTGCCGTGGGCCAGGATGTCTGCGTCAAACACTGCGGCTCAAAAGTCGCACATTACTCAGGCCTTAGTACGTGATTTCTCAATTGTCTTTATGTCCCTGTATCAGCCCTTCTTCTGTACTTTGAAGTGGTCATATAATATGGGGCCAGCTAACCGCGAGTGCATATTAGCGATCAGAGCGGGATGTGTCTTCAGCTGCCTCCCAAACGCAGGCCCTGGAGGCGGCCATTGAAGTAGTGGAGCATTACATGAAGGCATTGAACCTCGCAACTGTCCAAAAAGACAAGCAGGCTCTAGATGCAAAATGCCAAGAATGGCTGACCCGAGCGGAGAAGATCAAGGGTGCCAAAGATTGGCAATCTGCGGCCCGTGTGCATTCTGCGGGGGAATCTGGGCTGCGGCACCCGTCATCCACCCGCAAACTGACGACTCGTGAGGAGATCATTCTTCTGGAAGGGGCTAAGCTGAACAGTTTCGTATTTCCTCCTTGGACGCATCCCCCGGCGCCGGGCGAGTTCAAGCTGGAGAGTGGGAAAGAGCCTTTTACGTACGTACCATGCAAAGTGGCTCCATTTCGGCGGTGGGATGTCCGTCGTCATATATACAAGGTCTAATAGAGTTAGTGATTACCCGGAACTCCATCTGTCCAATGTGCAGAGGCGGCTATTCGACGGCTGGAAGAGGCCTCATGAATTGCTGGCAAAGATTAGTGAACGGACGGGGCACACCCTGACACCCGTGATGTCTCCCAGGGAGAAAACAGATCTGGTCCAGGACATGCTGACCGATTGCTCGGTTGTTGCGAGTCTCTGTGCCACGACTTCGAGAACCGAACGGGGTCTATCCAAGGTTTGCTTTCCCGCCCTTCTAGTTCCGGGGTGGACGGTGCGACTAACCAGTGCAGGGTTATCTTCCTGTGGCATTCCCCTGCGAGTCTGGGCAAACCGAGATTTCGCCGGCAGGGAGATACATCTTTCGCTTCTACTTCAACGGGTGCTTCCGGAAGGTGATCGTCGATGATCGCTTGCCGTCTTCGAAAACATCGAGGTCACTCCACGTGGTCGATCGAAATAACCCTGATTTCCTGTGGCCTGCCCTGGTAGAAAAGGCGTACCTCAAAATCCGAGGGGGATATGACTTCCCAGGAAGCAACTCTGGGACCGATTTGTGGGTTCTGACCGGTTGGATTCCGGAGCAGATTTTTCTTCATCATGAAGATGTCACGAGCGATGATCTCTGGCGGCGGTTTTACCGAGCGTTCTGCCACGGAGACGTGCTACTCACTATTGGCACCGGTAAACTGACAGAGAGAGAGCAAACGGAAGTCGGACTCGTGAGTGAGCACGATTACTCGATATTAGAGTTGAAGGAGTTCAAGGGGCGTCGCCAGATGCTAGTGAAAAACCCCTGGGCTGGTGCGGACATGGTCCATCGGGACATTGAAACCGCGCTTGACTCTGTTGAGCTGACCCATGACCAGCCGTCTTTTGCTCCTGGGTCATTTTGGATGGACTGCGACAAAGTCCTCCAGAATTTCGAAAACCTGTATCTGAATTGGAATCCGGGACTTTTTAGATACCGCGAGGATATCCACTTCCCCTGGGATCTCACGAGCGGCAGAGGCGTTGCTGGGTGCTTTGTGAAGAACCCTCAGTTTTCAGTGTCCACCAAGAGCGGGGGGACTGTCTGGCTGCTGCTTGGGAAGCACTTTCAGACAATCGAACATCTTGGAGACAACGCTGTCGCGCCGGATGGGGCCGTGCAACATGACGAACCAGGGTTCATCAGCATCTACATTTTCAACACAGACGGCAAAAGAGTGTCTCTAAGTGATGGAGCCCTCCACCGTGGACCTTATGTTGACTCTCCTAATACCCTCATGAGGCTGGAGATGCACCCAAACACGACTTACACGGCCGTAGTCTCGGAGCAATCCCTGCCCTCCTTGAGCCAGAACTTCACACTTTCTGCTCTGTCCACAGCTCCCGTGCAGATCGCGCCCGCGCAGAACAAATACAAATACGTTACCAAGGTCCAGGGATCATGGACCGGCTCGATGGCTGGCGGAAATGCCGAGTCCCCTCGTTATCCCCAGAATCCCCAATTTGCCATGAAGGTCTCGAGCGCCACCGATGTCTCTCTCTTGCTAGAATGTCCTGAGACGGAGATCGCGGCACATATCAAATTATTCTGGTCCAACGGGAACCGCGTCACAAGGGTTCGAAGTCGCGACATCATCACGGACAGCGGCGATTATCGTCGGGGGGGGTGTCTCGCTGAGAAACAAACACTCGACGAAGGCATTTACACCATAGTGTGTTCCACCTTCGCCCCAGACCAACTCGGCCGATTTACACTCTGGATCTCCTCCTCGTACCCGTGCCAAGTGGAGCCTCTGGCGCCGGAAGCCGCCGGACGACGCGCGAGCATATCAGACATTGGCATTTTACCCCCGGGGAGCGACCGCATGCTGGCCCCCTTGCGGGTTCCACGACTTACACGGATCAAGCTCATCGCAAGGAGCCGACAGTCTCTGATTGGGGATCACCCCGTCGGGCCATCACCGGTACTCATGACCGTCGAACTGGGCCAGGGGCCGTACAAGGAGATCCTAGCCAGCTCTGAAGATGGATACCACAGCGATGCCATCTCAGGAGTACGGGTGTCGGACTTTGATCTGCAACCGGGCTTGGAAAACCAAGGCGGCGTCTGGGTTGTCCTTGAGAGGATCGGGGGGCCTGGAGGACAGGTAGAAGATCACTTCGAGGTGGAGGCTTTGGCCGAGGAACGGGTTGAGATAGGAGAGTGGATTGTTGAAGATGCCTGAGAATCTGTAATTACCCAGAGTCTAGCTGGCTTACTATGATTATACCATGAACGATTTAATCTTTGAACAATAATGATACATGACTCTGCACAATATATATTTTGCAATGAGGGCAATGGTGAGCTTGACAATATAACCAGTGTGGACTACCTTAGCACAAGCCTGACTTTACATTTATCGACCATCCATTTCAAATATATATGAGATCTCAAAATAAAAGCAGGCCATTGTAGGTGTTGGTCTCTCGTATAGAGCTGAGAACAGGTGTGGCTGACCGGATGTGGCTGACTCGGGGATTCTCCGTCGCGACCCAGGAATTTCTCCCGACACTTCGTGAACAAACTACACTTCTCCCGGTGGACAGCTTCTGTTGAACACCGACACATTCAGTTTCACCCTTGAGCAAGTCACTCGGTCGATTTCTGAAGACCCCGCCAGATCAGGTCGATTTTCTCCCTGTCCTATCGGCCACCCCGCATTACCCCTCCAATTCCGCATCAGGATGTCCTCCAAGTCGCAATTGACCTACACGGCCAGGGCAAGCAAGCATCCCAATGCCCTTGCCCGACGCCTCTTTGAGATTGCTGAGGCTAAGAAGACCAATGTCACCGTCTCGGCCGATGTGACGACGACCAAGGAGCTGCTGGACCTGGCTGACCGTACGAACTCCCCCACTTCGAAGACCTTGATTTCTCTCGCTTCGCACGATGGCCTTGAATTGTACTAACTCGACGCATTGCTACTACAGGCCTTGGACCCCACATCGCCGTAATCAAGACGCACATCGACATTCTCTCCGACTTCGGCGACGCCACCATCGACGGGCTGAACGCACTGGCAGCGAAACACAACTTCCTCATCTTCGAAGACCGCAAGTTCATCGATATCGGCAACACCGTTCAGAAGCAGTACCACGGCGGCGCGCTGCGCATCTCGGAGTGGGCGCACATCATCAACTGCGCCGTCTTGCCCGGCGAAGGCATCGTGGAGGCGCTGGCGCAGACAGCCTCCGCCGCGGACTTCCCCTACGGCCCGGAGCGCGGGCTCCTCATCCTCGCCGAGATGACCTCCAAGGGATCGCTGGCGACGGGGCCGTACACAACCGCGTCGGTGGACTACGCGCGCAAGTACAAAGAGTTCGTGATGGGCTTTGTGTCGACGCGCGCGCTGAACGAGGTCCAGTCGGAGGCGACCTCCGCGTCGGAGGACGAGGATTTTGTGGTGTTCACCACGGGCGTGAACCTCGCGTCCAAGGGTGACAGCCTGGGTCAGCAGTACCAGACGCCGCAGTCGGCTATTGGACGTGGCGCGGACTTCATTATTGCGGGACGGGGCATCTACGCTGCGCCGGATCCGGTCGAGGCGGCGCAGCGGTACCAGAAGGAAGGGTGGGAGGCGTATATGGCCCGTGTTGGGGGCAACTGACTGCCGAGTAATCTATACTAAATACCTACCGTTGGCGGGTTTTATCAAGTAGCAATAGTTATTTCCATCCATGGTGTAGAAATGTGTGGCGTTCGCGTGGTGCGGGCATAAAAGAGGCTGTGCGCATAACTTTTGATACCGTGATGATAGTGTTTAAGGTATTCCACTTCCTCCTTTGATCGATCAGCGTCTTTTGTCTTTTGCTTGAGTCATCTTCTGTCTTGTTACTATTCTGACCAACAATTCCAGAGTTTGTCTATGCGGATCCAACGACCGGGCTATCCGATGATTGGACGCTGAATACTGGGATACAGCTGGATCAAGCTTCACTCCACGTGGTTGGTGAACAGCCTCAGTCTCCAAGGCAGTGGAAGGATACACGCTAACCAAGGATCTAGACACTCTAGCTATTAATCCTTGCAGTTGTGGAAATTGTGAGACTGTTTCTATTGAAGAAGGATCGTTCTTCGTGGCGTGTACCGACGAGGCTGACACTAGGATTACGCAGATGGCGTCTCTTCCTACCAGCTTGGGAAAGGGGAACTTCTTTCGAATACCTTTCCCAACATAATCGTCCTAATAGATACCTGGACCTAACTCGGCTCCGAGTAGGTTCCTGTCGCAGAAGATCCACGGAAGCTAGCTGGTCTGAGGCTGTGCTTCCCTTAGAGCTCTGGAGGCGATGCATGATCGACGACTAAGTGATTACGGCGACTACTATAATTATCGCTTACAACCGGAGTGAGGATTGTCTAGGCTGAAGCACTACTGTCTTGTCGCCGTTCAGCCCTGTCATCTTGTTCTGGCCATGGGTCTTCGTCAACAATAGCTTTCCTGCTAGGCATGGTCCAGGTCCACAACGACCTCGATTTATGGGGTATTTAATCCACCCCTGGACTACCGCTCCTCATGGCTTCCTGGTATCTCGCTGTTAGTGGTTCATTCGTCACGCCTCTACCAATCGTCGCTCGGTGCTAAATCACATTCCCTGTCACGACAGCTGACCAAGGAATCCTCACTATGCAACAACGGAGAGCGGACAAACCGCGGTCACGCGATGGATGCATCACTTGCAAGTAGGTTGTCTTCTCGTATCTTCGACTGGGCTCATTACCTGGACAGACACTGACCAGCTTCAGGATCCGTCATGTGCGATGTGACCAAGCTCGCCCAGCCTGCGGACAATGCACAAAAACCGGCCGTAAATGCGACGGATATGACTCCGACCTGTCTCAGAGGCAGCTCCGGGATAGGATACTCGCGGGGAACGTCCAAAGACGGCCCAGCCCCAACGGACGTATCATCCTCTACCCCGGGACAGTCCCGGAGCGCGAGCATGTGGCCGTGTTCTGCATCCATACGTCACAAGCGTTGGCCGGCTTCTTTCCCTCCGATTTCTGGACCCGTCTGCTTCCCCAGCTCAGTCAAACGGAGCCACTGGTGCGCCATGCGGCCGCTGCGGTTGGCGCCGCCCACCGGATATACCTGGGGGTAGGTCATCGAGAGGAGGACTTCATGCTCCAACAGTACAATTTGGCCATTCGTAGCCTGCTGTCTCCACCGTCCCCGGCCGCGGGTGAGGCCAACGGCGCACGGCAGTCCCATCTGACGCTCCTCGGCTGTAGTCTGTTTGTCTGTCTTGAGATACTTCGGGCCAATTACGACCAGGCGCTCGATCACGTTGACTCCGGGCTGAAGCTGATCCAGCAGCAAAGTGACCGACTGGACGATATGCAGCCAACCGCCGACGTTAACACGATCAATCGCGAGTTGCACGATCTCTTTGCGCGCCTTCACATGGACCTGGCGAGCTTCAACCGTGGAATGAGACCCCACGTGACGATCATCGGGGATGGAAATGCCATGCCTTTCGCTTTCACTGACCTGGGTGAAGCACGTCGCAGACTGACTCTCCTCATGAACCAGAGCATCTGCGCCGCTCCCGCCTTGAACACGCGCCCCGGGGCCGGAGACAAGCCGTCCACCTGGGACCCTAGTTTTCGGGCGATGGTTGAGGGATTACAGGCGAAACTCGCTGCACAGGTTCGGGAGTTCCAGGCGTGGTCGAGCGCGTTCGACCGGTTTCTACGAACGAAGCAGGGGAAGGCGGCTGATCCGCGGTCGGTACTAGCTCTGCGCATCGATGCCCACTTCGCTCGAGAACTTACATCGGTGGGGTCCACCTTGATTCAATTCCGCGTTGACGAGCGGGAAGCCGACCGGTTTACCCCCATTCTCTCGATGGTTGACGAACTTCTTCAGTTGGAGGATCGTCGCCGTGGGCCAGGCGATCACCACCGACCGTTCACCCTGGACGCGGGCATCATCCGCGCGCTGCAATGGGTCGCCACTCACTGCCACCAGCCTGTAGTCCGTCGACACGCCATGCGACTGCTGTCGGAGTGTCCGCGACAGGAAGGGTTCTGGAATTCGCAGCGGGCGCTCCGGATCGGAGAGACCCTCGTCGGCATCGAAGAGGCGGGTCTGTCTGCTCTCCCGACCGAGCAGCGCATCCCGCGAGTCCCGCATTACCTTCGTCTCGCCGTCGACGACTGGAGCACCCGGACGACATCGCTCCTCCTTATATCGGAACCGGACGGGCCAGCGGGGGAGAAGCAATATCGGCAAGAGGTAGTGGACTGGTCATGACGGGGTGGACGAAAAGACGAAGAGAACAGAATGGCCTTTCTCTCTCTCTCGCCACGAGATAAGCCAGGAGATAGGCAAGTCGCATAGGCTATCAGAGCAAATCCAACCGAACCCACAATATATCCACATATGGAGTAGTCTGGATGACGCGCGTGGATAGTTACTTGATAAGATAAGAGACCAGCAACAAAGAAACAAAGAAAGTGACCAGAAAGGAAACGGAACTTGTCAATTAGCAAACCCCCGATAATGCCTGTCCAATGACGGCCAAACCATCTCCAAGCCATGGGCTTCTCCACCGTGAATCCTTTCTCCAACGGACTCGTCCATCCCTCCCGTTTCTCCACTCCTGCTAACTCTCGTAGTTTGGTTTCCCCTCGGCCTCCACTCGCCTGATGGCGAAGAGTGGAGACTGGAGAACACTAGGTCTACCCCGGATATCGCGTGCTGCAACGCTGCGAGATAACAACCCGGAAGAGGAGAAGATGCGTTGCTATGACCCTGGTTTGTGAAAGAGGCCCGCCCTTGCGTGGTGTACGGAGTATTTTCCGACGTGCTCGTGAGGGGAACTTGCGGTGACGCTT
Organism: Aspergillus taichungensis; assembly: GCA_002850765.1. Classification (NCBI taxonomy): domain Eukaryota; kingdom Fungi; phylum Ascomycota; class Eurotiomycetes; order Eurotiales; family Aspergillaceae; genus Aspergillus; species Aspergillus taichungensis. The sequence goes on along the minus strand of KZ559549.1, from coordinate 16,225 downwards.
AATCGGTTATCGATCTGGCGGTTTTAAATCGGGTGGCGCCCTCCTTCTGAATCCTTCATTCCTTTCAAATTTTCTCTCTCTTCTCCAGTCTGTGTCTTGTCTAGTGTTCCTTTTTTCCCCTGCTCCGCTCGTTGTTTGCGCGCCATGGCCGACGAGAAAGCCGCGCCGCCGCCCACGGTGGAAGCGGAGAAGCATGTCGACCCCACCTTGGAGAAGCATGCCCACGATGCAGATGAGGCCATGCAGGCCATTCAGGACCTGCAGGGCGAGGCGATCGAGCTAGACGAGGCGACAAACAAGCGGCTCTTGAGAAGGATCGATTGGCATATGATGCCAATCATGTGTGTCGTTTACGGCATGAACTATCTGGACAGTATGTTCACTCCTTTTCCAGAGCGGCGCTGTTGCCCGGAAGGAAGTTAACCAGTTGAAATCGACAGAAACCACTCTCTCATACGCCAGTGTGATGGGGATCAAAGAGGATTTGTCGTTGAAGCACGACCAGTACCAGTGGCTGGCTAGTTTGTTCTACTTCGGTTGGTGACCACTCGCGGACCCTGTGGCGTCGCGTGTATTTAATGAGAAATTTCTAGGTTATTTGGCTTGGGAATACCCGACTAGTCGGCTGCTGCAGATGCTGCCGCTGGGTAAATACTCCGCCGCGTGTATCATTATCTGGGGCTCCATTCTCTGCTGTTTTGCGGGCGTCACGAACTTTTCCGGCGGTGTTGCGATTCGGTGAGACACTTCCCTTGATGAAGGGTTGGTCTATAGATTAACTGATTGTGCAGCTTCTTCCTCGGAGTCTTCGAAGCATCTGTCACCCCAGGTTTCGCACTGTTAACCGCCCAGGTAAGTCCCATCTGCCCCATCCCAGCGCAACCCATCCTCTAACAGTCCATCGCAGTGGTACACCAAATCCGAACACAGCAGCCGAGTCAACATCTGGTTCAGCTTCAACGGCTGGGGCCAGATCTTCGGTGGCGTCGTGGCGTACGGGATCGCGGTCGGAACCCGCATCCACGGCTCGGCCATCGACCCCTGGAAGATCGTCTTCCTCGTAACGGGCTTCCTGACCGTCGCGCTGGGACTGATCTTTCTCTGGGTTGTCCCTGACAGCCAGCTGAACGCACGGTGGCTCAAGAAGGAGGACCGGCTGCTGGCGATTGCCCGGGTCCGAGTCAACCAGCAGGGTATTGGGAATAAGCATTTCAAGAAATACCAGATCAAGGAGACACTCTTGGACCCGATGACTTGGGCTTTTTTCTTCTTCTCCATCATTGCTAATATCCCTAATGGCGGTATCACCAACTTCTTCAATCAGCTGGTTAGTACTTGATACTATACCCTACTTCTCCATATCCCCACCCTTTCACCATTATAGTCAGCCTGTTCATCCTGCCTACACTGCAATTCTAACACTCACCCAGATCACCAGCTTCGGCTACACCGAAGAGCAAAGCTTACTCTACGGCATCCCGGGCGGTGCCGTCGAGATCGTCGCCCTGCTACTCAGCGGATACATCGGCCAATACACGCGACAGCGAATCCTCTGCAGTGTAGGCGGGATGGTAGCCTCCATCGTCGGCATGGTTCTCATCGTCGCGCTGCCCCTGAACAATAACGTCGGCCGTTTGATCGGCTACTACATGACGCAAGCCAGCCCGACACCCTTCGTCGCCCTCCTCTCGCTCATCTCGTCCAACGTCGCGGGATACACCAAGAAAACCACCGTGGCAGCTCTATACCTGATCGGATATTGTGCGGGTAACATCATCGGTGAGTCTTCCCCTGCCCCAAAGCAATAGAAGAGAACAACGAGGAAATAAATCAATCAACAAGCAAAAACTAACAAGCACATACAGGGCCCCAAGCCTTCCGCCCCGAAGACGCCCCCCGCTACGTCCCCGCCGAGATAACTATTATCGTCTGCTGGGGCGTCTGTATCATGCTCATGGGCTTCATCTGGTGGTGGTACGACCGCGAGAATAAGAAGAAGGCGCTGAAGCGGTCTGCGCCGGACTACGTCCGCATGGAGAACCAGGAATGGCTGGATCTGACGGATAGGGAGAATCATGAGTTTGTGTATTCTTTGTAAATGTTGGTTGATTGGGATTTTTTGTTGTTATTATTAGTATTATCATGATAATGACTATGTGATGAATGTTTGCTTCTGTGCAGTGTATATGCGTATGGATGTTTGTATGTGTATGCGTCTTTATGCGGTGTCTTGTGGACATATAAGCTGTGTGTTTTCAAGTGCGCTTGATGGATCTCAAGTGGATAGTTAAACCAACTATCGGCTCTCATATAGTGAGATGATAGGTACATGTAAGTATTATAGGTAGATATTTCACATATAGTGTGAGAACCAGCAGTCTCAAAGACCGAAGAACACACTTTCCCATGATCACCATCCATCAGCTAAGAAGGTACAGCAATGACGGCTCAGCTCACACGCTGACGCAGGGGCATGAGCCAGACACATTATATCCAGCATGTACTATGCAACCAGGACACGAACGACAGACCATGTACATATATGGACCATGTACATATACGCAAGGGATGATCGACAGATGGATCCATTGGTCTGCAATGTGCGCATGCACATGGGGCGTGGGTGGGCAGAGAAGCAGACGCGCTACTGCATGGATCATGCCATGGACGGTGTATTAGTGTGAACTGCTCTGATGTAGTGTGGGGATGGGGGCTTAGTGTATGTAATGTGTATGTATGTGTGTAGATAGATTGAGTCTGGGTGGTGGGTCTACTACTACTTTAGGTAGGTAGGTATATGATATAGAAGATGGGACGATTCCATCGAGGAGATTGTGAATATGTCTGGGGAACTGACTCTATGGTGGGAGATACTTGTAGGAAAGTAGAGATTGATGAACCTGAATATCAGATACAGACGCCCCAATCCCCTATCTACCGACGTGATATATCAAGGCCCTGGCATTGCGCCAATAAATAGAATATCAATGAACGTTCATAATTCCGAATCTATGGCCAACAGACGTAAACCAACAGTATATTGTACAAACCACCCTAGAAAAAAAAAAAAAAACAAAACCTATGCGGGATATTAATATACATTCAACGGAACCTCCACGGATACAATCATGCCAGACGATTATACATCCTCATTCAAGACAACGGTTCCATGTTTGCTGTCAAAATCCTCCTGCTTGGCGCGGTAGGCGCGCCCCTTCTGGGCCAGATCGCGCAGTCGGCGGATATAGACGTTGGAGGCCGCGTCCGCTTCATCCTCCCCGCGGCCCGAAAGAGCCTTCTCCCGGCGTGTCTGGCAGGCATTGTACAGCCTGCTCACCTGATTGCCCTGTAACTCACTCAGCTCGTACTCCACCGTCCACTTGTCGTCGGCGCGAAAGACCATGGGCCGGTCGACGGGGGAGCCGTTGACGAAATTCTTGACCACCAGCGTCATCGCCATGATCTCCTTGCCTTTGAACAGGTCGGCTTCCTCGGCTTCAAGCTCGGCGAGGAAGGACTCGTCTGGGGGCGCGGACGAGTCATACGCGGCGCCGGATTCTGCGTCGGGCTGGGCGGTTTGCTCGGCAGCGGGTTGGGACTTGTCCGCGGGCTTTTCGGGGCTGGCAGGGGTCTCGTCGAGGTCGTCGTTGCCGTCCATGGGGGACAGATTCAGGATGCGGCGCTGGTACGCGTCGATCTCCGCTTGGTTCTTGGTCTGGATGTACTCGATCTCGTCGTTGGTGACGGGCTCGGCGAAGATATACATGAACGGGGTCTGCGCGTCGCGGGTCTCAAAGTGCAGGCGGATCGACCGCTTGGGGAACTTGGCTGTCACCTTGTCGAGGATCTTGTTCCACAGCCCGATGCTCAGTCGGAACTCGGCGTCTCCCAGCGAGGTGTCCGTCTGTCCGTGCAATGCCTGGTCCATCTCGGGCAAACTGACATACTGGAATCCGAAGATGCGCTCGATGTTGTGGAAAGCCACGAAGATGCCGTCCATTCGGCCAATGCGGACCTGGAGCGAGTACTTCAGGAATGCGGCCCGGATCATATCGTAGTACTCGCGCTCGTAGGACTCATACCCTCCCTGGACATGGCGAATCTCGTAACCCAGCCCGTGCTCGAAGTTGCGGGCGTCCATCCGGATGGAGACGACAGCGCGGGTCTTCAAATCGAACATGCCTGTTCCAGGCAGTCGCGGGTCGTAGGCGTCCAGCTGGGACCGCATCAAGAAATCGCCCATGGTCGAATAGTGGTAGGCCTCGGGGATGGCTTGCTCTTCCTCGGCCGAGATCTTGTTCACGTGAGAGCGACGGTAGCGCTCAAATTCCTCCTTGGGCAGAGTCAGAAGCTTCTCCATAGATTTGCCCAGGTTCATGAGAATGTTCGCCGAGTCGAATTCCTTGTCCGCGTCGATGGCATAAGTCCCGTTCTGATACCGGAGGAACATGGCTGCGGGAGATCGCAAGAGTCGCGTGAAGCTGCGCATGTGGTCTGGGAAATTCTGGGACATCATCCGCGTATCGACACCTCGCCAGTTGGAGAGAAGATAGTGGAAATGCGAGAGGACCGACGTCATACTCGACGAGGACCCGATGTACTTCTTTTTCTCGGCGCGGGCGATACTGGCGAGGGTCTCATCCTTCGAGGAGGTGATGTAGGCTTTTAACGCGTCAAAGTCAAACTCGGACACGGGCATGATGGAGCCAAGGTAGGGATCGAAATTGTAGACGCGGGACCGCGGGTCACGGAGGTGATAGACGCCAGGGCTAGACACATCAGCTTGACGTCCTGAGAGAGGGTATTACGGGTGAACATACTTGAACAAGACCCTCTCCAATCCGAAGGAAAGCCGTGGGACATCCGGTTTCTCATAGTCGAGTGCTAGTCGCGATCAGTACGCGCCCCAAGCCAATCCGCAATCAGGTCAAACACATACGCTTCAGTTTTAAGTTGCTCGTGTCGACGGACCCGGTTTCCTTTGGGAATATCGAACTCATGACGAACGACAAATCCTCGGGGGTTTCCTTACTCCCCGAGACATTGGGTTTTCCGTTTTGGATTTGCGTGATGATGGACTGCACTGAAGCTTGAACAGCAGAGTTCTGTACCTCGATTAGCGAACCGATCCACCTTCCATAGCCTAGACAGCACAACTGACCGCGACCGCATCTTTACTTCGGGGTTCCCGTTGGTGAGATTTCCGATCGGGTACCATCTCTTTCAATTCCTGCGCTACCGGACCCTTGACCTTTTGTTGCAACTTCTTGGAGGCGATCGACTGCGATTTCTCACGCGTCATCTTCTTCTGATTCTGGGAGCGACCCAACGCGGGAATACCGGACACCTTCCGGGTGATGCGAGGGGGACCAGCTTTGTTCGACGGTGCGCTCGCGGGGGCCGATTTCGATTTGTTGCCATCATCTTGATTTGTTTTCTTCGATCCTGCGTCTTTCTTCGGTTTTGTTGAAGATTTCTTCTCTGGATGCGACGGCTTCTTCTGTGACTCCACATTCATGTTAGCGCTCTTCTTCTCTAGCGGAGACGTGCTGTCGTCCTACCTTCGATTCTTTCACCGGTGCGTGATCCGAAGATCCATCCGATGGTTTAGCCTGTGGCGCGGCAGTCGAGTAGAAGCGAGGAGAAGAGCGCGAACCCAAACGCTGGGCTAGACAGGAGAAGCAGACATGTTCGCGGAGAGGGTCTGAAACAGACCGCAACGAGGCGCGAAACATACAGACCAACGGAAGGGAAGTCAACACAGATGACAGAAGAAAATCAATTCTAGCAGAATCATTCAAAGTCTGAACAACTCAAGTTGATACAGTTTGGAATTGAAGGAAATGAGCTCGTGGTGATCGATCGTCTCCAGTCTCCCTGTCGGGATTATTTTATTTTTTATCGTTTTCTGCCACCTTCAAACCTACCGCCTGCCAAAAATGGATAGCAAGATCCCGACCCCCTGATTGGCCAGACCCTCACCTGCATCCGGAGAGCCCAATGGGGCAAGGAGCCGACTGTCCGCCCACTTCTATGGAGATGCAGGAGGGGCACCTCCCCCCATCCAGGAACTAGATATTGACAATGATGCCACTCCTAGATCATTCTTTCTCTCGTTTCTTATTTTACCCTCCTTCTGGATAATCAATTATCTGTCCTCTACGTGATCCCCATCTAAAAAATCCACTCCGGAGCTCCCAACCACTAGGACAATGCAGGTGCCTTTGCTTCGGCTTCAATGCGGTGGGTATCCACACTTGTTCGTTGGAATGATGACGGGCTAATCAACGGACCTGAAGGCGTCAACAGCTATGACTGGGGTAAGTGGTGCCATCTAGTGATGACTGCGAAGCTTCTCATACTAAATTGAATCGCGATTAGGCAAGGTTGGCCCCGAGTCGGCCGCCGCGAGATATGCGGCTACCACGGCGACCCCCGACTTCTCCATCGACGCCGAGAAACCGTACGCAGAGGTGGTTTTATTCTTCCATCATTGATGGCCGACACCGCTGACTCGACGTGTAGTTATGGATGGGCACGCATCCCTCCCTCCCGTCCAAAGACCTCGAGACCCAGCGCACCCTCCTCGACATGGTCCAAGACAACCAGGCTCTCATGTCGAAGGAGGTGAGCGAGAGATACGAGAATAAGCTTCCGTTCCTGTTCAAGGTCCTGTCAATCAGGAAAGCGTTGAGCATCCAAGCGCACCCGAACAAGAAACTCGCCCAGCGGCTTCATGCCAGAGATCCCCAGAACTACCCCGGTGAGTGGGAGATCATGGTGGTCCTAGCGTTGAACGTGCGTGCTGATAAGTGCTGGGATAGATGACAACCACAAACCGGAAATGACCATCGCCATCACGCCCTTTGAGGGACTCTGTGGCTTCCGTCCATTGCAGGAGGTCTCCCATTTTCTCAACGCAGTGGCACCCCTGCGTCAGCTGGTCGGCGAACAGGCTGCCGCCGAGTTCGAGTCGGCAGTCAAGGGCTCCGAAGACTCGGAGGATATTGCGGTCGTGCAACGCAACAAAGATGCTCTACGCGCAGTGTTCACGGCGCTGATGAAGGCCTCGCCGGAAAGCATCGAAACGGCCGCCAAGGATCTGGTGGCCGCCGCGGAAGGCTCCCCGGCTACTTTCGCCACGTCTGCGACCACCCCGGAGACGAACCCGAGTGACCCGGCCAAGCTGGCCGCGATCGCCGTTCGCCTCAACAGCCAGTTCCCGAACGATATCGGCCTCTTCGTCTTCTTCTTCCTCAACTTCGTCGAACTGGCCCCCGGCGAGGCCATGTTCCTCAAGGCCGACGACATCCATGCGTATATCTCCGGCGACATCATTGAGTGCATGGCGTCGTCCGACAACGTGGTCCGGGCTGGGTTCACTCCCAAGTTCAAAGACGTGGACACGCTCACCGAGATGCTGACCTACTCTTACGCGCCGATCGAAGCACAGAAGCTGGAGCCCACGGACTATCCCTACGCCGTGCTGAACGTTCCCGCATATTCGAGTGCCTCGTCTTGCATGCTCTACGACCCCCCGATCGAGGAGTTCAGTGTGGTCAAGACGGATCTCTATCGGACGGGGGCCAAGGCAACCTTTGACGGTCTGGCCGGCCCCAGCATCGTGATCTGCACCGGTGGCAGCGGAAAGATTACCGTGGGCCACAAGACGGAAGAGATCCGCGAGGGCTATGTGTTCTTCGTCGGTGCCACCGCTGAATGCGCCATTGAGAACACCGGAACGAAGCCGGATGAAGAGAACGCGTTCACTACTTTCAAAGCTTTTTGCGATCTGACGGGCAAGGAGGATATGGTCAACGGACACTAGACAGTAGTCCGGGGTCACTGTATCTGTACCCAAGTGAAGATAAAATCTCACAGGATAATAGTGCATCTATTCAAATAATGACATTTTTGATTTCTACCGCCCACAACCAACCCCAACCCCAACCCCCAGAACCACCAGTTACTTAGGCACCGCCTCAATAACCGACATCAACTTAGGATCATACGGCAAGATATTCAACACCCTCAGCCCAGCCCTATCCAACAACGCCTTCCACTCCTTCGTAGTCCGCTCCGCGCCCCCATTCGCCGCAAACATGGTAATATCAATATAAACCGCAAACTCGGGCACATCCCTCTCGGGCAAAACCATCTCATCAATAATAATGCGCGAGTCCGGCGCCATCACAGGGAGGATATTCCGCAGAATCCGCACACACTCCTCATCAGGCCAATCATGCAGCACGCGCCTCATATAGTAAAACTTAGCCCCTTCCAACGGCTGCGGCGTAAAGAAGTCATGCGCGATCAACTCCACGCCCTCCGCCGGCTTCGCCCCCGCCAGTGTCTCCGGCATATCCTGCACGACGACCCGGCCGGGGAGATCGCTGAATTCGTGTCGGAAGGCGATGGCCTGCTGGCCCTGGCAGCCGCCGAGGTCGATGAGGAGCGTCTCGGGGAGGGGAGAGCGGGTCTCGGTGCGGACGGGGTAGACGTCGAACCACCAGTTGTCGTAGTACATCATTTTCATGCCCTTTTCGAAGTGCTCCATGTGTTCTGGGTGCTGGGTGAGGAATTCGAAGGAGGTGAGGCTTGTGTTGTGGGCTTTTTGGAAGGCTGTGTCTTTGCTGGAGGTTACGTTTTTGTAGGCGCGGGATTTGAGGAAGTCTGGGAGGGCGCTGAAGGCGGGGCCGAAGAGTTCATATCTTTTTTAGGATTGGTTAGTTGATGGTTTATACCGCCAGAGTAGGAGGTGGTGGTGGTGAATGAGGGGGAGGAGGTCACGCACTGATGCGATAGCAACGCTGAGGCGTGCTCGTCGGCGAGGATGCCGGTCAGACGGTTGGCCTTGAACTCGTCGTCTCCAGTCTGATCGATCAGGTTGAAAGTTGCCTGAGCGCGCAGGACGCGCTCTACAGATTGTCAGCGACGGGTTCTCGCCGTGTGAGCACATCACCAAGGGCTCTATATATACGACCACGCAGCAACACCCACCTAGAAGCTCCGGCGCAGCACCCGACTTCTCCGCCAATTGCGACGTCGTGAGCGACCCTCTACTGTCTCTGAGCATTTCAAAAGTATGGAGGTCGATTCCGACCTTGGCCACACCGAACCTGACTGGCTTTTCGTTGGGTTAGGGTTAGTTAGGGTCATGTCTGTGTGTCGAGGTCAAGGTACTCACTCCGTCTGCCATCAGGCTGACAAGATCCAAGTCAGACCGGAAGAACGTCTGGAGGTTGTTGATTGCATGCTTGATGCTCTTGCGACTGTCTTCGTCCGCTTGGGTGTATATGTCCTTGATTTGCTGGATGGCTGCGTCCATGGTTGTTACTGTGCTCGGGGGGGAGACTGGTACAGGCTGGCTAGCTGGGTGGTTTGGAGAGTTGATACGGCGATTGAGGTGCAGTCTGGAGATACAGGGTCATATTTATACGAATGTTGTCTCTCATAAAGTTCAGGAGTAGGACAAAGAAAGTATACCGTATACGAGAGCAAACCCTAGTGGTGGATAAGCAGAAGTAGATTGAAAACTAGGGTTCCTCGCATTCGCTGTTTCTAGCTTTTGAGTTTATGATACTGTACTTGGACAGTATTTCTCTCTTTTTCCTTTCTGATACTCTATGGGACGATATCTTTCTGATACTTTATGGGACGATATTGTCATTCTCCTTCTATCAGGCTACAACTCTGCTCTCTTCCATCCGCACCAGATAGACCACAAGAAACACATACATTCTCGGACTCGACAATACAAACCAACATCACACAGAACTATCAATCGACAGATACCGGCCACTCTCAGTAAGCTGAGACAACATGCCACATGCTGACCATGCCGCGTCGTAAAGGTTGCACAAGCACAACCAAAACCTAGGGCATCAGCCATCTCCTGGAGAAAGATCTCCTGCATGGGGTTTTGTGCAGAGTCAGCTCGGCATGATGGCGCTCGTGAAGAAAGAAATGCCGCGGCCAGAGAACTCTATCTGTATCCGCTTAGGAAGCCTCTGGCTGACTGAAGATTCCAGGTCATCATGGGGTCTTGGATGGTAGTACCATCATCAGTCTGGATCATAATTCTTGTGGGATTTTTCAGGAATGTCATCCAATGGCTGGGTTCTGTGTGTCTGGTCTGTCTGCAGGTGGACAGCGAGCCAGTTGGTATCTAAATTGTGGGACGCGGTTGTCTTTTCCATGAGAATTCTGGTAAGAAGGGGGAAGCCATGTGTTTAGGCTTTGTCTTCTGAGATTGGGAATTGATAGAGTGGTCAGTCAGTACCGTTTGTATTAGCGAGAGTTTCTGTATAGTTTGATAGATGAGGTTGGATATATACTCCACCATAATATATATCTACGGCTGTCGGAGCGAAAATGAGTTTTTCCCTTGTTTCGCAAATATATATTCGTGTCGGAAACTATGACCGAGATCCATGCAGTTAATAATCCTAACCATAAGCCATGGCTAAGAAATCAGAATCTTCCTAAGAAATAACCAATTCCTATTATCCAGTCAGGTGATAGTCCGATCCCATGGTACATGATCATGGTATAGTATCTCGTTCATGTCGCTGCTCCGAAGAATCACTGCTTACACAGTCTGACGATAGTCTAGTATATCTTCAGAGTGCTGTTGATATACAGCCAGATTTTACTTGCAATTCAAGTAACATGTATACTTGGACCATCAGATATAAATAGGTCAACAACTCATCATGCCGCAACAACATCCTACGTAGGTAGAACTGCTGCTGAGTGTTGTCGGACCGATAAGATAAGGCCAGGAACGGCGGACAGCTGGGAATCGGCAACCTCGGGTGACTGATTCGTCGGTCTGTTCCACCCCTGAGCTTGTTCCATTAGACCTCACTACATCGGACGAGTCTGTTGATTCTTCTTCTACTCTGAGAGTTAATTTTCTCATTACTGTTTGAACCACTCCCCGATCGACCACCGTGTCATCGCACCGCGTCACCTCGTCCATTCAGAACCACCAAAGCCGAGGTCAGACATCATCTGGAGCCAAAAACAAGGCGAATCGATAGTGGGTTACGCGCGACTGCGAGAACGCCGTCTGTGTTGCTGCCGATCCGAAGCTCTTAAAGCACAAATGTCTATCAGTTGGGTTCCGTGCGGGGGATTCCTGGCTGCCTAGGTTCCGCTATCGTCACCATCGACGGATACATGTGCTAGCGATTATTGGCTTGGCTTGCAACAACGACCAGCCCTTCGGTTCGATCCCACCCCCCAACGAAGACCAAAACAACCCGATCCCCCAATTCCGTGATCGGAGGAAACAAGGAAGAAGAACGGGTGAAAGTCCGAAAGAAAAAATAGTGACATTATGGCCTGGTATACACTACTTCCCCAGGAGGCCGAAACCTGGGTGGTTCGCATCTTTGTATATCCTCCTTCCACTTTCTTTGGTCGTCCGTCTTTTGGACGGTTGTCTGTTGTTTTTGGTAACTAATGGTGATTTCATGGATAGTTCTTCCTCGGCTTGATGACGATTATTCCCTGGGCGGCTCTCCTCCTCTTCGACCTGACCCTGTATCTTTGGCGAATGCTGGCGTGGAACTTTCCGGTGATTGGAGGACGGGCAAGAGGACGGAGACGACCGCGTGCCCCCAGCTTAAGTGAGAGACCGGACGGGCAGAGGAGGACGTTCGGACTGATGGGACATGACAATACCTATGGGGACAGTGCGGGGGAGCTGAGGAAAAGAACAAAAGGGGGTGAATAGCGAGCACTGTGGTTCAACCATGCCGGCTCGTACTCCTCGTTGCTCACCCTGTTATGGCTTACGTGCGACTGGATCGCTACCTAGGGTTTGGGACTTTGATAGCGCCGGTGGGTGCTGTACTGTTGTCAGTGACGCCCGGAGGATAGCCAGTCCGATGCATTATCCTTCATAGACCGAGGGCATGCATCACGCGCCGAGCTCATATTTTTTTGCTCCCTCACAATCACGCCATAATCATTCTCCATGCTTATCCCGAGAAACCTGTGGTACACAGCCATTCCCACCAACGGTTATCCAGGTCCACCTTGTCTATCATTGTCTACACATCTTTTTGATACCCACAATTATACATGTATATATCGATACCGATCTTCGAATTGCATATACTAAAGAGACGATGTATCTTCTACTCGGAGTCCAGGTCAATCAGCGTCGAGCGGAGGTTTGAGCCAATCACGGTCTGAGCGGCTATCTGATTCACAGGTATATCATGTACCTCTGAGTACTAGTACTTCGTGTCTCGCATCTTCTCCGCATCTACCACCTCTGTTTGTCCCCATAATTGAGGACTCTTGAGAAGAACATTCGTATCCATCTCACTGCAAGAAACACCACCTGTACAGTAATGGCACACTATGGATGTACCGACTCATTGATTTCCTACGTCGAACGGAACCCCCTCATCATCGTATTCATCGCCCTCGGAACATGGCTCTTCGGATACTGGAACCGAGTATGTCGCCTCGTTCGCGTATCACGGGACGGCAAGTTATGCCGAACAAACCAGTGTTAACCCCAAGTAGAAGAACCCAACGATTGAAACCAACAGCCCTGAAAATACACACCAGAATGCAAACAATGGCTACCCGCCCATCGAGTCTCTCCCAGAATTCAACTGGGAAGCAACAGAACCGTTATCATTTCGGCCCTTCAAGCCGAAATACCATCTGACGATGGGTACGTGGGCTGTCCTCGCGGGGCCTGTCGGAGATAGCTAACAACGACAAAGGTCTAAGAGCGCTCGATCCCTCAGATCTTCTCCAGATAGACAGAACCTATAAAGACCGTCTCGCGCTGCGGTCCCAGCTCCTGGCGAAGTACCCCGACACTGTCGTCGGCGTGAACGGGGACAGCGAGCGAGTGCAGGCAGCCATCTACGAGCTATACGAGTTCATACTGGGCGTCTACCTACCAACCAGGTATCCGACCATGTTCCGATTATCGACTACTGGAGATACCGACCCGGAGCAGAAGGTCCAGACGGTCCTTGAAAGTAAGGTAACTGGAAAACACATCCCTATCAAACTCCCTCCCCAATCCCCGGAAACAAGTCGCAACGCGCTCGAAACACTCGGAACATGGGTAGACGAAGACTTCATCATCCTGCTCCCAGAAAAGACCACGCCAAGCGACGACGCAATCGGCGAGGACGCCGTAGACGAGAAATACGTTCTCCACGCTTACACCGTGCACTTCCCAGCCGGGTTTGACCTCAGCAAGAAGCTTGGGCGCCGGCTGGCTGAGATACACACGCCGGTGCCTGGGTACGCGGAGAAGCTCGAGAAGAGCATGGATCGCTTCTTCGCGCGCCTCGAGGTGGGGAAGTTCGTGCAACGGGTGAACTGGAGTGTTACGCTTAATACACCGCTTTTTGCGGCGTTTGGACAGACTCATGGAAGGAAAGATGCAGTAGCGGATGAGGAGATTAAGGTGGGGGAGTTGGATGTTGATACGGTGAGTGGTCTATCTTATTGCGCTTGGTGGCTGTGGGGTAGAACTGACGATTGTATAGACGTTGCTTCGATGTGAAAGACAGACACTCCACCGTCTTCCCCACACAAAGGCCCTTGTATTTGCGGTCCACACATACACTTATCCTCTCCAGATGATCAAGGATGAGGGGCTGGGGGAAGAAATGGCTAGTGCTGTTGACGGGTTGAAGGAGGGCAGTGCGCCTCAGATCCATTGGTATAAGCGGGGTCCGGTGTGGGGACCGGCTGTGAAGGCATTTTTGCGATCCTAGAATATGGCTTGGTTGAGCTTTATATAATTGTCCTTAAAAGAACAATATGCCTATAGAGAATAAGGCGAATGAATGAGATGGTCTGAAGGATGAAGTGATTGAATGTCCAATTATGCATGCATGGATACTACATTAGTCATCAAGGATAAGTGAGCCTAACCAATGGACCGGACCGAAACAATAAGTAATACCTCAGGCACTCCACTTTTTTCTCACTCCCCACACAGTCATGGAGCTCTCCAAGGTCCTTCTCATTGTTGCCGTTTACGTTGGTACGTGCCCAGGATACTACCCCAGAGAGTAACCTGTCATAGCTGACCAAAACAAGTAATCCGCATCTATCTCAGCCGCCGAAACAACAACTCCGGAGCAACCATGGCCCACGGCAAAGTCATCGAGGTGGACAAGTACGCACTGCTCTCCCCTCCCTGAGACCGGGGAAAACCATACAAGGAGAGAAAGAAAGGACACAGCTAATGAAATACATTGTACAGCCCTGTCATCTTCAAAGCCCTGACATCCTCCGGCCCAGTCGTCGTCGACTTCTTCGCCACCTGGTGCGGGCCCTGCAAGGCCGTCGCTCCCGTTGTCGGCAAGCTCAGCGAAACTTACTCCGATGTGCGCTTCATCCAGGTGGACGTGGATAAGCTGAAGACGGTTGCGACGGAGTTGGAGGTGCGCGCTATGCCGACTTTTGTGCTGTTCAAGGATGGGAAGGCTCAGGAGAAACGGGTTGTTGGGGGGAATATGAAGGAGTTGGAGGAGGGGATTAAGGGGATTCGTTCTTAGGTTGTATTTCTTGGTTATGAGGGGGAGGAATCTAGTGATGTATATGGGTCTACAGTGCACACTCTGCTATCTGCTGCTATCTGCTGCTATCCTGTGAATACCTTGTGTAGATGGTACGGTGGCTGGAGGTATGGTCATCCACGTGCTTTCTATATGGTGTAATCACTCTGCTGCGAATAAATTATATGGTGATTCTACCATGATTGAATATGATTGTATTATAATTCCACCACGTCAATCACAGAATAGTTTAGAAAGTAATTGAGCTGTATGACATATATTACAACCACAGAAGTGCATATCAACTGTCAGGTAAGACATCAAGTGGATCTGCGGGCCGAACGTTGGAACCCATGTTTGATGCCCCAGGCATCAAGGCGCCCCAGACCGGCCCGGCGAAAAATCTGTCACGCCAACCACCAGTCTCAAACTCCTCCCAAGCCCTACGCTTGCGCCCTACCCCTAAGCCCTCATTTCTGCTCTTGGAAGTCAAGACAACCATCCCATCCCATCTTGACTGGTCGGTTCTAGTCGGATCATGGTCGATACAGAGGACCACATGTCGCCGATCGATGGCAAGGGGAATGTAGATCTCCCTGGATCTCCTTTGGCGCAGGAAAGTCATCATGGTGAGTCTACGCGTGCATGATTCCCACGGCCGCCTCGGCGTTTGTCAGAGCAGCAGGGAGATGCGACAGATGGGTTTCTCCTTTTGTCTTCTCATTTGAATAGACTCTGTTGTCTGAAACAAACAATTGGAAATAGCTAATGGGTGGGCGTTTCTATGCAGGCAACCTCAGACTGTCCCACCCTCCGCCCGATGTAGACCACGGTTCTGCCTCTCCCCCGGCCTTTAAGAGGAGACGCGTCGAGTCCGAACGGCCGGAGTCGACTCATTCTCCCGCTCATTTCCAGGAGATACCGGGCACCAAGATTGAGGAAGAACTGGTGTCTGCGTTGGGGTCGGGTGTGGT
This sequence comes from Aspergillus taichungensis, assembly GCA_002850765.1. Lineage (NCBI taxonomy): Eukaryota > Fungi > Ascomycota > Eurotiomycetes > Eurotiales > Aspergillaceae > Aspergillus > Aspergillus taichungensis. Next base: position 696 of record KZ559549.1, on the reverse strand, counting down.
GGAGGGCCACGAGCAGTCTCATGGGCAGTCTTATGAGCAGTCTTTTGAGCAGCCTCAGGAGCAGTCCTACGAGCTTCCTCGGGAGCAGTCATACGAGAATTCTCACGGGAATTTTCATGAGCGGCTTCCAGAGCATCCTCAGGAACAACCTCAGGACCAGCCTCTAGAGCAGTCTCACGAGCACTCTCATGAACCGCTTCCAGAGCATCCGAAGGAGCAACCCCAAGAGCAGCCTCAAGAGCAGCCGCAGGAAAAGCCGCAGGAACAGCCTCAAGAGCAAACTCCGGTGCAATTCCAAGAATCATACCAGGAGCAACATCAAGAGCAACCTCGGGAGCAAGCCCAGGAGCAGGTCCAGGAACAGGCTCAGGAGAAGCCTCAAGTGCCCCAGGAGCATCAGGAGCATCAGGAGGAGCAGCGGGATGACAAAAATGGTCAGATCGAGAGCTCAGCAGAAAGCGCGATTGCCCCAGAGTCGAATGCTGATATTGACCCGGATATGGCGATAGTCATATCGAGCATCATGAATCATGCAGAGCGTGTCGAAGAACAGTGTGCCGTCAGCCAGCAAATGACCGACACCTCGGGTCAGATGGCCCCCAGGCCTATGGTCTTTGTCAAGGCCAATTCGCATCTCAAGATTCAGAGTTTGCCAATTCTAGACAACCTGGTAAGCCATCACCTCTTCCATGTTTT